>JAUZSV010417810.1:0-10940 GCA_034780495.1 Parotocinclus cesarpintoi
ATATGGTCGCTATATTCTGATAAGGCAAAACAAATCTAAAGGTGGCCTAAGACTTTTTCACAATACTTTGTGCCTGTCCTATTTGTATGCCTTTTTTTCCCTATTAGAATTTTTAAGCGAGCAGACGTTGATCGGATGGATGTGAACATTGTTTATACCTACTTCAGCTTTTAATAGGGATGCTCAAAGGGCTTAGCTAATTCAGTAGCTAACCACCACAGGGACCCAGGTACGAGTCCAAACCTTGCCTTCTAGCTGTGTGGGGCAACAGGCACAAAACAAAATGTTTAGTGTGTTGGAGCTGCTATCTGGATGCCCAGCATCTACGGGAGTGTAAGCTACTGCATATCACTTGCCTGGGGAAAATAGAAATTTAAAATTCAGACTAAAGTTTCTGCTGAATGTGCATAGTTAAGAAAAAATGGAATCGGACGAAACTGGACCCTGATCAAACCTGTGATAAATAAAAGCAAACGTGATCACTGTGGAGGATTTGGAGCATTACTGCAGGGTACAGTAAGTGTATCTCAGACATCACAGAGTCAGCAGAGATGGGCTGTTACAGAGGGATGCTCCTGGGTGACTGGTTTCTTTATTAACTGGATTAATAATTGGACTTTTTCCTGATGTGTGAGCTCCATTGCTGTTTGTTTCATATATGATCTAAAGATACAGATGTTTGCTCTGTCCCTGTGCCTCTGTCCATCTGTTTGTGTAAGGGAATTCTGTTTGCGTGCGGCGCTGCAGGCTGTGTTCATGCCCCTCGCTTTTCATTTGTGGTGGCGTCTATGGGATGAGCATAGAGGCCCTCCTTGTGCAGTTGAGACATGCAGGCATTCCAGATGGGGGTTGGAGAACAAACCGGCCTGAGTGTGTGTGTGCACTCAGGGGCGAGAAGAAGTGAGGGGTGTGGGGGTGGGATGGCTAACGAGATGTTCAGCCCATGCCTGGTGCAGTTTGTGCACATGTAAGAGTGAAAGGCTTCTTCATAGCTGAAATGCTACCAGATCAAGTCGTAATGCTGCTGCAAATCACATGGCTGCTGAAGTCGAGTTTGAATATAACGTCACAAGGTGCCCCACAGCGCCCCCTGGCTTCACAACTGGTTTATTTGGGGGTTAAAAACGTTCAAATGCAATTTATTAAATGGAGTTACTTGATCTGCAATACTGTTCATATGAAAAGGTTTTAGAAGGTTACAGATGTTCAAATATTTTTTGTTTGTAAATTAAGAATATTACACATCCACTACAGGAACTGTGATATACTGCTACGCTTTTAAATGCAAAACTATGGTGTAGGCACCTTTTGATTTTTGGCCCAGAAATGGTGTGTTTGCAGCAATAGATCATGTTCAAATCAGTTTACTTATTCATGACAAAACTCTGAAGATGTCCAGATGTTTGTCCAGGTGTGTCAAGACAAGGACTCAAGTACTGTAGCCTTTATATTTTCTATTACATATTTATTAGTAACCAAATGCGGTAGTTTGGTGGCACTGTGATCAAATACATGTGTACCAGAGCCAGGCAGAGCCGAGTGTCATGGCCTCTAAATGGTGCTCCAGTACCTCTGCATGCTTAAATCAGAATAGGGTTCAGAATAGAACAGAATTTTTTTGTAACATTGTCAAGTTTAGTTTTTATTTTGCACAATTTGGTATTGCAAATAAATTCATCTTAGTGTCCCTCTGCGTTTTCTGTGAGGTTTACAGTGTAAACCTGAATAATGTATATAAATTGTATGCATTACTAACGTTTCGAAGGGTTACGTCTTATTGACAAATTTAAATAACACAGCAATAAGTGTGAATGCTTAAGTGTCCTCCTGACTGAGTTGAAATTTTCCCCCTTTCTCCCAATTTGGCATGATCAATTACCAACCGTGGCCACTAACTCTTTGTTGTTTTCACCAACATGTATCGGTGCCACGATCAGCTGATGGGTTCTGAGCCTTGCTTGGCTTCGATGGGGCCAATTATCAGTTTTATTCCCAGCCTGGAGGGTTGGGAATAAAACACACACCAGCCAATATATTACGTACACATGTTCAACTGCAGACATTATAGATCAGTGAAGACATTAAGATCAAACTGAGCATCAGAATAGGAAAGAGAGGGGATTTGAGTGACTTGCCATGATTATGTTTCTTGGTGTTAGAAATGTCAGAGTATTTGAGAAACTGCTGATCTACTGGGATTTGCACACACAGTCATCTCTAAAGTTTACGAGAAATGGTATGAATAAGAGGAAAATATACAGTGAGCAACAGTTCTCTAAGTGAAAATGCCTCGTTAATGCCAGAGGTCAGAAGAGAATCCAGACTGGTTCTACTCTACCTGAGTATTGTTGCTGATGTTGCTGCCATGTTCATCCCTTTTATGACCATAGTATATCATCTTCTGTGTGCCAGGCCAGCTCAGATAATCTCAAACTGGTTGCTTGAATGTGGTAATGGGTGCACTGTACCTCAAATGGCCTCCGACATCACCAGAGCTAAATCTGATAGAACACCTTTAGGATGTGATGGAACAGAAGATTTGCATTAGGCAGATAACAAATCTGGGGCATGATGCTACCATGTTTATATGGACCAACATGTCGGTGCAAGGGTTCCAGAACTTTGTTGAATGTTAGGAAATGCTGTGAAGAATTAAGGCATTCCTGAAGGCCAAAGTTGTTCAGCTCAGTACTAGCAAGGTGTACTTAATGGATCGTCAGCGTGAGTGTGCTCATATGCATGGGTGCTGTTTGCCGATTTTCTGTAAGAGGACTTTGCAGTGTGAGATGAAACAGGATTCAGGTTGCTGGTTGGGTCCACATATGGGCGGCTCTGAGCCTTCGCTCCATCTCTCTGCTATTAATATCCTTCCACCACTGCAGAATGTAAAACAAGCCTGTGAGCAGAGAGTCTCCTGACATTTATCTTCTCTCTTCCTCTACCGGCATGAGCCAACACACACACACACACACACACACACAGAGGTACACCAACGTTCAGCCTATCCGTCGTGCCCCAATATGCAGAATCTGTGAAACTCTGTGGTCAACTGTCCAAAGTAATCACAACGATATATTAAACAGATTCAGTGTGTATGGAGCTCAGTGCATCTACTAAGGTGTCATAAAGCCATTCATTATTTTGTCTAATTAATTATCTTATGATGTGATAATAATTCTGGCACATGTTAAGATCCTGTGTATATATTAGACAACAAGTGAAAAGATGGTTCTCGTAGTTGATCGTAGTTAAAGACCAGAACAGCTTTAACAAAGATCATTTTAGTATAGCCAGACCATTGGGTCGGTGCATATCCCAAACCTGCTTGTGAGGTGCTCCTGGCCAGCAGTGATGAAGTACCTACTGACAGAGGGCTGAGGGGGGACAAACCATGTACCAGCAACAGGGTGTTTGCACCCAAGGCCATCAATGCGCAATAACAGTTAATCCTATCTGTAACCGGATGTAGGTCACATTTTGTCACATGTATTTCCCTATTTATTTTCACATTTTATCCCACTTCTCCTGGTCATGGCTACAAGGGCTCTGGTACCTATCCCTGAAGAGCACAGTTTGGGATGTCAGCAGATCCCAGGGCTGGGTAGAAGTTATTGGTGCGAACCTCACCCACCCTCCAGACACTACCGGGCTGGTGGCATAAGACCGGTGTGCTGATGTAAGACTGAATTTTGATTATTTAAGTTAATCTTTCTACCTTTACCAGAATACAGGTTGTTACTGCTGTTATTAATAATATGTGGGACACTTCAGTTTGGGCCCTAATTTGGTTTAAATTTACGTCATTTACTACTTCTACGTCATTTACACCAATTATTACAGTCTTACAATTCAAGCAGTGGTGGGTTATGAGCCTTGCTCAGGCACCCAAATGGGGCAGAGGTTGGATTTGAACCTTAACCACTAGGCCACCACAGTCCCAACAATTTAGCTCTGGTTTCTCAGTTAAAGTCACAGTTCAAATCCGCTTAAGTTTTACATTTGAATGTCATTTTCTATTTTAATTCCATTTCAATAATTATGCTGCCATGTTCTTCATTTAATTCAGTGCTGCACACCGTTATTGAGCTTTCATAATCATTTAATATCACACAGCTGCATAACCCTATACTTCATCCACATCATTTGCATTCTGAATCTTAAGACTCTTACAAATGACCTTATTTAGTAGCTTAATGTTTATCCAAGAGCTCCACATTAAAATCAGAAGCCTCCTCTGGTACAACCTGAAAGGTGAGTTTGTTCCTGTGGGGCACTGGAGGGAAGGAGGGAGAGGGGGGCGGGGGCACGTTCCACGTTCCGCTCTGTACAGCTGGACCCTTTGCAGAGGAATCCCCCTGCTGTCAATGTGTGGCTCATGCACTTCTGGCTCACTCTCTTTACTGAAGTACTGGTCATGACTGCTGAGCTTTGTCTATGAGCATCTAAAGCCGATTTTAGAACCATTATATGTGACTGTTTACTTGATTTCTGTAGGCATATGAAAATTCATGATAAAGACGCCACCGGCGCTCCTGCTTCACGCCCTACATCCCCAAGCAAGCGCCGCAAAGTCAAGAGGAAACTGAGCGTGGAGGAAGATGGTGAGAAAATGGATGAGCCACCGAGTAAAAAGGTGATTCAACAAAGCCTGTCTACTTCATATATGCACTTTTTGATTTGACCACAAATGGACCACACAGGCTTACTGACTATTCAGAAAAATACATTTGTGCCCTATTTTGGGGTTTAGGTATTTCAAATACAGCAACCTGAAGAGCAAACCCCTGCTAAACATGAAGAAGACCTGCTGCACTGTCCGATCTGCTTCAAAACATTCATCTGTAAATACGGTTTGGAGTCGCACATGGAAACGCATCCTGACACGGCCCTCAGGTAGATACACACTACCGGCATACATTTACCACTTATAGTATAGACAAGGTCGTAAAAAAAAAAATATTTCACTGATGCTAGGTGTAACCTGTGTTGTATCACCTTCCGGACGCACCGAGGTCTTCTACGTCATAATTCTGTCATCCATAAGCAGCTGCCTACAGATCCCACTGGACGACCTTTTATTCAGACCAATCCTTCCATACCCCTTGGCTTCAGCGATTTGTCCTTCATTGATTTCTCTTGCCACAAGTTTCCTCAGATTGCACAGGTACAGGTTGCGCTTGTACATGAATGATAAATTAGAGGAAAATTCCTAATGGGGCGGTGTGGAAAATGCAAAATAAAATAAAAAAAAAGAATTAAAATGCAGTGTTCCTGATATTCACTTTGACTATTATTTCATTGTGTAAATGACAGCATGATCCAAATATATTTCATGTTTTTTGTAGTCAACTATCTTTCGTTTGTTAATAAGCATTCATTCCTGTAGTTCATTTTTTCAGAACATTCCAAAAAATATTTAAGGGACAATTTAGGGCTAGTAGTCAGGTTTAAGTTTTTTTTATTTCAAACAGGTCATGTGAATTTGCTGATTACAATCCAAACCGTATCCATGGAAGGCAGAGTCTCTGAGGAGCAAAGATTTTTGTTTGACAAATGTGTAAAAAAAAAATTATTTAAATGTTTAATAACAATCTGCCTCAAAGAAATACGGGAATGGATTTTCCTATGAGATGAGAGAAGTCAACGTCACTTCTGGACATAAGGTTTCTTTTTTGCACAGTAAAGGTTTATGTGGGATTTGTGACTGTAACTATTGTAGTGCTTACCCATGTGGTTTTATCAGCTACTGGTAAATAATGGTTCTTGATGTGGTGCTGTCTGAGAGATTGGAGGGCATTTAAGTTCAGTTTAGGCTTGTGCCTTTGCCATTTGTTAATACAAAAGATTTCAATAAAGTAAGTCGAAGATTAATGTATTACCTGCCCGAAATGCAGAATGCATGTTTAGTATGGTGGTGCTGTGGTAGCCTAGTGGTTAAGGTACTGGCTTCTGGACCAGAAGGTCGAGGGTTCAAATTCCACCTCTGCCAAGCTGCCACAGTTGGGCCCTTGAGCAAGGCCCTTATCCCACAATTGCTTGGATTGTAAGACTGTATAAGTTGTAAGTCGCTCTGGATAAGGACGTCTGCTAAATGCCGTAATTGCAAAATGCAAATGTAGTAACAAATTAAATTAAACTGCCCAGAAACAAAACCAGTATCTTGAGTTTGATCTGTCTGCAATTAAGTAAAGGTCACGATCAAGGTAAATATAAGGAACACTGCATTTTACAATATTATTTTTTATGTTTTCCAGATTCAGATTTATTTTTTCAGATTTGTCTCTGTTTGGCATCGAATAATTAACCTGGAATTTGCCTTTGCAGGTCTGGTGTGAAACTAACTTACGACGCTGCTCAAGCAAATTCCATAGGTTTGTCTGTGAGGTCTGCAACAAGGCCTTTCCTCTACAGGTGTCTCTGGATCTGCACACAACCTCTCACAAAGATAGCAAGAGCAGCTGTGCTGAACTCCAGAAACAGGAAGATGACACTAATATAGAAGCATCCAAGGATGGCTCTGATTCTGCAGATTCCAAAGATGTGCCTGAATCAGTCCTGAAGGAAGCCACCGGCACTGTGAATGGAAAGACAGCCTTTATGGAGTCCCTTGGTCTTCAGCTTTCTTCACTGGCCAAACCTGAAAAGTCAGAGGAGGAGATCCAGCAAGGACTTTTAGACAGCATCCATTTTATTCATGTTGAGCCATCTGCAACTAATCTACCTCAAGAAACTAACAGTGGTCTTGGACTTTGTCTTCTAAACCCTGTCTCAATACAAGGCCTGAACAAGGGCAATGGCCTTAGCCTTGTCTCGTTGCAGCCACTTCAGGGTGGTTTGGTTGTCCAGCCCGTCAATCAGAATGGAATGGAACTTGCTGACATCCAACAGATATTGAAGCTTACTGCGTCTATGCCTCCTCAAATGCATCTGCTTCCTAATGTTCCGAGTAATCCTCTTCAGGCAGACACCAAACAGATTACCCCTCTCAAACCCAAGCCACTGGTAACCCCCCGATCGAGCATGGGAATCTCCACACCACCACCACCAGCCATGAATGCCCAGCAAGCCTCTTCAGGTTGCATCAGCCCGAACCTGCCACCGCCTACTGCGCAGCAACTCCTGACTTCCAAGCCATTATCAAACACCCCATCTTCCTCGACCTCATCCTCACCTACGAATTGGGAGAGCAGCCATGTAGGAAGAGACTGCACTGGAATGACAGTGTATAACTTCTCTACTGGAAATATCAAGCAGAAAGAGGGCCAGGTTAACAAGAAAGAGATAAAAATGTCAGGTGGCAAGAAGACGGAGTACCCTTGTCGTTTCTGTGCTGAAGTCTTCTCCTTTCCAGGAGGCCTCCAGGCTCACATGCGGGCGCATCACTCAGGAGCTTCTCCGTACAAGTGCAACAGCTGCCCCTATGCTGCGCCAGACAATGCCACGTTAATGCGGCATTTACGCATACACAGCGGCGAACGCCCTTATGTTTGTCGCCTTTGTCACTACCCTTTCACCGTAAAGGCCAACTGTGAGCGTCATTTGCGTAAGAAACACATGAAAAACAACCGGAAGGACATTGAGAAGAATATAGAGTATGTTACCCAATCCCCAAATTCAATTGGTGTAATTGGGGGTACTACACTGGACCTCCTGGACTCGCAGGGAATTGGTAGCACGTCATGTCACTATTGTGGAGAGGACCTGAAGACCTATCGGGCGCTACAGATTCACCTGAGGACTCTCAATGGCTGTCAGAGGAAGCCGTTTGAGTGCCGCAAGTGTGGGGCTGCGTTCCTTGCGAAAAGGAACTGCATTCATCACTTGCTCAAGGAACACTTGGAAATCCCAGAAAGGGACATCGAAGAACACATCAACACTCTTGTTCCCCTCACAGCTGCCGCTCAAGCCCAGGCCAACCCTGTAGTCCCAGAGGGGCCCTTACCTGGTATTCAGCCACAAGCTGATAAACAGGACCTCAGTACCTTCAGAGAAGCTGTTGAACAAAATGAACCCTTGGACTTCTCTAAGAAGACTTTAAAAACTCTTGGCTCAGACATACAACCTGAGGCAGCCTCAGTATTGTCAATGGGTGACTGCTTGATGGAACCCATTGACCTCTCTATGCCTAAGAATCCAGAAGGAAAGAAAGCCAGGACGGGCGTAGTACTTTCCACATCATTGCTTCTCCAGGAAATCAAGAAAGATATTACATACGTAAGCGCAGACAAGTCCTCAACAAAGATCCCTGGTGTTCATGCAGGCCTCCCAGTGTCTATCCCTAGCATCGGCCCCACTCTCCCAAGTGATTTGAAGTCCTCCACACGCCTGAAGCCACTGCGCCCAAAACCGATTGCTGTTTCCAACACTTCAGAGATGCCACCATTGGCCTCCATTGCACAAATCATCTCCTCTGTGTCTGCTACCCCAGTGCTGTTCAAAAAGGGAATAAAAACTGAAAAAGGCGAGAGAGAAATGAGTGGTGGACCACCGACTGACAAAAAGTGTTCCAATGGTGCTGTTAGTCCTGAGTATTCATATGCAGCACTGTCCCCCGATCCAGCAAAAAAGAGAGGCAAGAAGAAACCATTCAAGGAAGAAATACAGAATCCAACAGAAGCGCCTCTCAGTCGGTTAGACATGGAGTCTAGTGAAGAGTTTCCCAGTGTAGAGAAAATGCTGGCCACTACCGACGCAAACAAATTTAGCCCGTACTTGCAGCCAAGGCAGGTAGAGCCAGAGCCAATTGCCAGCGAAGAAGAAAAGGAGGGAAAAGAGGGAAAACAGAAGATCCAGCCACAGAGCAAAGGGAAGAAAAATGCCTACTCTAACTCTGTGCAGAAAATGAAGTGCCCCTACTGCCCAAGGGTGTTCCCATGGACCAGTTCTCTGCAGAGACACATGCTTACTCATACAGGTATCGCTTAGTTACATCAGATAGTATTTTCTCCTGCATGTGCTTAAACCTAGCATGTAGTGATGACCATAGGAGTAGTTTTACAGGCTTAAGGGGTATGGCGTCACACTCAAAGTTTGGATGGGAGCATTTTGTTTTTAACAGTTTGATATGTTTTCCTCTGGCTGGTAGACTTACTTCTTACAGTTCTGGAGGGAGAATGGGAGGAAGTGGAGCTATTGTTTTACCTGCTCAGAGCTTCCTTAACATAAATGCTCAGGTCTCACATACATAGGAAAAAGGTGCCAGCTTGCAGGTGTAGTCTGACTAGACACTGGGTGGCACACAAGATGGCATAAAAAGGCTCTCGGATTCTATTTTGAATTGTTTTATCCACTAACAAGTAGCTCACACAGTTTCATAGTCTACCATCCCAATACAGGTGGCTTCTCACTACACATCCCTGTCTCTGCCCAGACCATTTCCAGGCACTTTCCAGAAGGAAATATTTTGTCACTGCAGCCGATACGTGTCCTGCCATAGTTTGCAGCGGTGTCATAAACGAGAAACCTGAACTGTTCTGCACCGAAAACATATTGTAGTTTATTATAATAATAATAAATTAAACTTGTGTAGTGCCTTTCACAAACCCAAGGTCACTTAATGACAAATCCAGGTTCTGTTTGGGATTCAATGACAGCTGGGTTTAATCCTTCCATGATGTGGTACGACACAGGATCTGGGGAACCATTGCATACAGAAGTCATTAACCAGTAGCAGTAATATGAGGGATACTAACAATTCAGCGATATGTGCAGGCGATATCTCGTGGCCACGTTGCCTTTTAAATGAATTTTAAAATGTACTAATACTATATATACTTGAGTTCATGAATATACACACCTCTGGTTATAAGTATTTACCAAGAGATTTCTTCATAGTACCAATAAGTTCACTTGTACGAAAAGTGCACACATGAAATGAGCTGATTATTGTTTATTTATAGCATTAACAAATGTTTGATTATTTTGTTGTTTTCTGATTTTCCTATTAGGCCAAAAGCCGTTCCCTTGCCCTCAGTGCGACGCGTTCTTCTCCACCAAGTCAAACTGTGAGCGTCACCTTCTCCGTAAGCATGGTGTTTCCAGTCGCAGCACAGTGCAGAACGCTGGGTTACACCCCAAACCAAAGGCTGATGAAGGGTCACAGGAAAGCACAGGTATGACCTGCTTAGTTCTACCAACAACGATTTCATCCACTTCACAATCCGATCATAATCGGATACCTGCAGTTATCTGATTATTTAAGTGGCCATGTAAACAACATACTGCAGTGTTTCAGGCCTAGAATTCAGATTAAGATATCTGATGAAGTAAGCTGAAATATTCTTCAGTAGTTTGATTTCTCCCCTACTCTGATTTCAGTTGATTTTTAAAGAAACATGGCCCAAAAGCAGCTAGCAGAATCTGACATTGCCAGGTCTGGGACTATGGTGGTCTACTGGGCTTTGGGCCAGATGGTACAGAGCCGAGCTGCCACTGTTGGTTCCTTAAGCAAGGTCCTTAACCCTCAACTGCTTGAATTGTAATATTGTGTCAGTTGTACGTGGCTTTGGGAAAAAATGCCTGCTTAATTCTGTAAATGTAAAGGTTTCTCTTAGATACTTGTTTTCATAGACCTGGTGCTTGTTTCTTTCTCTGGATCTGGCTCTGGATCTGGCTAACCAAAAACAAAAAAGTGCATGTAAATTTCGTTCGGCAACGCAGTGGCTTGGTGGGTAGCACCGGTCCTGGGTTCAAGCCTAGGGTGGAGAAGCCTGGGCCCTTTCTGCTTGGAGTCTGCTTGTCCTCACATGGGTTTACTCTGGGTACTCCAGTTTCGTCCCACAGTCCAAAGACTGCATGTTAGGTTAATCAGTCATTGAGTTGAGTGTATATATGACTAGTCTTTATGTAACTTTGTGTATACATGTAAACGTGTGTGTGTGTGTGTGTGTGTGTGTGTGTGTGTGTGTGTGTGTGTGTGTGTGTGTGTGTGTGTGTGTGTG
>JAUZSV010417821.1:0-10940 GCA_034780495.1 Parotocinclus cesarpintoi
AGTAGTTCTTGTTTGTACGTTCGCTATACGTGTAAATCGTACAATAAAGGTTTAATAAACATTTAATATGTTACACAACATGTCCCGTCTTGTAACATAGGGCATGTTCTTTTAATCGGACCAGTCGGTTGTTAGGACCAAAACGATCGTCTCCCGATGTGGTCCCATTAACCGGATTCGACTGCACTATGATATTCGAACTGCAAAATTGTCATTCAGGATAACTGCTTGCATTCAAGTTCTATGTTCCAGTTTGATTACCTTTTTTGTCCTTGACCGACAATTTAAATGCTCCTGTCCTTCTGATGCACTTTCTCTCATTGTTAGTATGTCTGGGATCTTATTAAGCTGTTTTCCCTCCAAAATTAAAAACTCTGCTGTAAGCTCTGTGTACAGTTTTCTTTTAGAGGACTGTCATCTTCTCTAATGAGCAGACTGCATGCACTGCTCTCTGCCCAAGTGCACTTTTTTATATGTGAAGTCAAATTAGTCTAATGTTTAAAATGTGTGTCTCTCCCTTCGTAGGGTGATTGTGGGAGTCCGAGCAGTAGCTCCAGCTCATGGCCGAGTCGTAAACCAGGAGCGGTGATTGAGAGCTTCGTTAACCATGCTCCTGGGGTTTTCTCTGGAACTTTCTCAGGTAGCACACCTCCTGATTATACCTCACATCATTTTATTTCTATTCTGCATTTCCTGGTCAGGGTCTATCTCTGGGGAACACAGGTAGGCATTACATCACATCACTGAACAGGATATTGCTAAGCCAAGGGATAATCCCCTGACCAACTTGTCATCCCTCAGATACTAATTGTGTCTGAATGCAAAGGCTGACCTGGCCAGAAGGCACCAAATCTATGTGGTTTTAAACTTTAAATTATAAATTATATTAGTTGCATCTAATTGATCTTTATTAAATAATGTTTTGCAAGTGTTAACAGAGATTTCTGCCATTGCCTCATACTTAAACCATTTCTCTTCCTGTATTTCCCTCTTCAGGCACTCTGCACCCGAACTGCCAGGACAGCAGTGGACGTCCAAGGCGCGACATCAGCACCATCCTGCAGATCCTCAACGACCTCCTGAGTGCTACTCGTCACTATCAGGGAACACCGCCGACCCTGACCCAGCTTCGCTGCCATGCTCAGAGTCCCTTGTCTGCTCGACCGACACCGCCGGCTTCTCCATGCTCACCTCCTTCACCCAGCACCACATAACGCCCCTCAACGCCAGTTTCTCCATCGTCACCTACCTCAGACAGACCAGTGCTCAGCCATAGCCGTATGAGCAAACTGACAGGTCAGTAACATAAGCAACACATGCACACGTAAATGCCGTTTAATTGCCACGTTACATTCTGTGAAATGTGCTGTTCACCTAAATGTACTCCCGACTGTCCGTTTATAGACGCATAGGCTTTTTATATTACTGAAAAGGAAATATAATGGGTATCTTCTCATGAAAACTGTATCTAAACAATATGTGAATGCCTTAGAGATGCAGCTGACAGCAAAATATTTAAATCTAAACTGTTGTAAACTTGCTGCACCTTTTGTTATTTTATAGAAATTCACAACCCTATCTAGGGGAAAGCTGTTACACTTAAGAGTGTGGGATGATGGACCTGATACTTTTGTTTGTTGGAAAAAATGCATTGCTCAAATGAAAGACTCGAGGGAATGTGAATAAGTTTATATACTCGTAGGTTAGACAACAAAGGAGTGCTACTTGCAGTAGGACAGACCATATACATACTGATTCCCTTTAAAACAAATTAACAATGAGCAATAGAAAATCTTAGGTTTCCTCTTATTAGAATAAAACTTTAAAACCATGGTGGTTAACGCAAACTGACGTTGAATGGATGGCTGTTAAATGGCGCCTAGGGGAGCACGGTGGCTCGGTGGGTAGCACCGCTTGCCTCACAACAAGAAGGTCCCGGGTTCAATCCCAGGTTGGGGCGGCTTGGGTCCTTTCTGTGTGGAGTCTGCATGTCCTCCCCATGTCTGCGTGGGTTTACTCCTGGTACTCCGGTTTCCTCCCACAGTCCAAAGACATGCGTGTTAGGCTGATTGGTTACTCAAATAGCCATTGACTTGTGTGTATATATGTGTGACTGAATTGAGATGAACTTGTGTATGGATATAACCTTGTGTGTGTTGCTTACATGTGTCCACTGATGCCGATAGCGACGTTAAAGAAGCCAAATAAATAAATAATAGTTTTCTTGGTAGGATGCAAATGATGTTTTTAGTTTATTTCTCTTTGCAGACGGACCTTCTGCCTGCTCACTTAAACCAACCAAATGAACAGGATGCACAAATTATGCAGCAGATTTCATCTCACCAGAAGCAACATGCTGCACCACAGGTCCACTTTTAGTTAAAGGCAGATGGAGAAGAGGGGCCACAGGGGCACTGGTCCCACTTGAAATCTGATTGGCACTGGAATTCCTGCTGTAAACTCGTCGCTTATAACACTTTACCTGCTGAATTCTGACAGCTTTTCAAATGTCATATGTTGGATTTCAATGTAGAATCCATTCTTATTGTAACTTCCATGATACTGACTGCGCACACACACACACACACACACACAAATACTGCCGTTTTGAGCCAGCATGTAAGCATATCTCTTCATTACTAGATTTAAATCACTTTGGGGTCTGGAGAATCTCAGGAAATGACACATTTTTACAGCAACAATAAGAACTATAACACTTAACTTTTTTCATATATACTGTTCATGTCTGGGCTTTCCTGCCATTTTTGAAGTCATATAAAGAGGAAAATATTCTCCATTGAAGAAAACATTATACTTATTTATATTATTACTGAATCTTACTGTACTGAATTTGTATTTTTCTCTGGATGTAAATACCAATTTGCAAATTAGATTTAATGATATCTGTCCTGTTTCCTGTACAAGACGACAGAGATAACAGCAAATAATAGTATGACTGGTATAACATCTATAAAGCACTTAGAGCAAGCAGTGACACATTAATGTAGTATAGTACAGCCCGTCAGGTGCCATAGATTTGAAAATTCACTTTTTTATCACTCCACATCCACCCTTACTTTATGTCCTAATTAAACAATTTCATTTATAACACACCTTTATCCTTTCATATGAATTTACCTCTTCTGGACTTGGCAATTACATGAACTGAGTGAGTATTAGAAATAAAAGAATTTATACAAACTTAAGCTCAGGAAGCTTTTTTTACTGATGATATAACTTTAACCTTGTGTTTTCTAAAGACAGAATGCACTAAATGCACAGGAAAACTGTTTTTTATTTTGAGAGCATAGCTTCAGTGTCAAAGTAGACATTCACTGTTATTTTACCACACTTAAAACAGTTATTACATTGTTAACAAAGTCAAAGTCAAATTTATTTCTATAGCACTTTTTTACAATAGAGCATTCTCTCAGAGCAGCTTTACAATATTATATGATCTTAAAAGGCCAATTCCAAATTGAGCAAGCCTAGGGCAGCAGTGAAAAGGAAAAACTCCCTGAAAGTAGAAGGAAGAAACCTTGGGAGGACCAATACTTAAAAAGGAACCCGTCCTGCTTGAGTGGCCCAGATGTTAACTGAATTAATTAAGTTTGCATTCATAGTAAAACTAAGAAAATAATAACAATAAAAATGCAAAAGATTTAAGATATTGCGTCAGAGGTAAGTCCTTGAAGGCACATTGTCTCTTGATAACTGAATGATCGAGGGAGTTACTGCGCTCTTGTGGAACTGTGGACAATTGGACCTGTTGGATGTTCTGGTATGTTACAGTGTCTGGAAAGTTGGGCAGGCATCATTGAGCTTATTTCACGTCAAAGTCAAAGAGTTTATTATTATTATTATTTTTACAGTAAGGAAATGGGTTTCTGTGTATAATGAAACTTTTCTTACTCCTCACCAAAAATGGCCATAAAAAAGAAGAAAATAATAATTAAGTGAGAAATAATAAACAACACAAAATAGCAACACAAAAAAAAATTAACAAGTATCGCCATATATAATATGGATATAATTATTACCAGTGGCTATTATGTGCAATAGTGCAATAAATTATGGATTTATACTACAGTACATTAGCGAACATCTGCTACAGTAAAGTGACAGTGACATGTAAACATGTAGACAGTAAAGTACAGGGTTATTTCTGATGTTCCAGTCTGGTGTCAGTGGGGACTCTTGTGGGGGCATTTGATACTTCTGTACCTCCAGCCTGGGGGCACAAGTGTAAACAGTCCTGGGTGGTGGGTGGTGTATTTAAGAATGGAGGCATCTCTCCTGTGGACTCTGTGCTGAATCCTGTACATCATTCATCAGTTACTGCTTAGAAAACTGGTTTAAAAAAAGTTTAAAGCCTAGACGTTAATCTACCTGAGTACAGACCAGATGGTCCCAGGTTCAAACCCCACCCGAACCAAGCTGCAAGTGTTAGATCCTATATAAAGGCCATTAAGTGTTTGGACTATAATAGTGCTCTCAATAAGGGCACCTACTAAATATCTTCTCTTGGAAATTCGCTTCTTCTATTTCTCTGGATGTTTGTTTGTATTCAAATTGGCATTTTATCTGATGGGTGAGGTTTCAGTGTCACTTCCTGCATGCGCTGGAACAACTAATACAGTTTAGGTAAGATCTGTTTCAGGCTCACTGTGCGAAATGTAGTTAAACTAGAAAATCTGTCACAGGAAACATTCTGTTTCTTCCTGAATTTGTTGCCAAGTGTCTCGTTGCTCTTAAAATGAACTTTCTTGATGATATCATATTAGTACAGCAAAGCAGGTACAGTCGCTACCATGTGTCGTTAAAACTATAAGAGATGCATTTATCTTTGTTCTTAGTTCTCGCTTCTGCTGTTGGACTTAAGGGTAAGTTCCTTTGTAAGTATTTATTACATTGGGTTTCTTAAAGTAGTGCAAACTTTACATTACAATGCTTTACAGTAATGTTACTGCAGATTGGATTCAAACTGCTTATGAGGGAAAGTTAAACTTTGTTCTAGCTAGGATAGGTGGTTATTTTAATAAATAAATACTACATATTTAATGTCAATCTTTTTTTATTCTGAATGTTTCAAAGAACATACATTGATAGTATAGATACATTTTTTTTTATCCAGGTCTGCATGATCTCAGCCCTTCCACACTTCATGTAGCAGGTAAGGTAAATAAGTGGGTGTTTTAGAAATGCATTTCCTATATAGAAATACAGCACTCTGATATCCACCCACATTCTTACAGCCAAACCCATCTATCTGAACTGTAATTATTCATGTTTCTGCTTGTTTTATGGGCTATTATGTAATTCTTCCCCATTATCTAATTATCACTAACACTATATTACAAATGGCAAATACAAGGCCAGGAGATCTTCTGGTAAATTCTTTTTGTTTGTTTTATTTAGTGGATAGTTGAGGTTATGAGGTTTTTGTCTTTGATTTAAAATTGTGCCGTTATGCACTAAAAGAAATAATTGGGACTGCGCACATGAACACTAACATGGAGAGCAGGCAGGATTTTGAAAATATAGGAGCCAGATAATCCTCAATATCCTCCAAATATTACCTTATTATTTTAATGAACGAGGAACATTTGGCTAATATAGTTTGACTCTTGGGACTGCAAAGGTAATTAGTGTTTTCTTAACCTTATGACAGCCTCACACTATCACGTTAAAATTGAACAAACTTTCAACAGTTGGTTATTTGAGAAAACGCCAATATTGTTTTCCAAGGATTAATTTTTAACTGTTGATTATTTCTTTCACCATTACCGTTATTTTTTGTTTTCAATTTTTTTTTATGGTTAATGTTTTCCTCTGTTTTGCTCTCTGTCCTCTGTGTGGATTAAACTAAATAACATGAATAACAGTAATTAACTATTTTAAATCCATAAAATGCAACATAGCTTACATCTTTGGAAACGACTTTGAAAGATATTTTTTCAACTTTTTTTAATTCAAGTATTACATGTAAGAATATTCTTATGAACCTCTAGAGAGAGCATGTACTCAGTAGTAATTAGCGAGTGAAAAGCGAGTGAAACTACCCAGGACCATCGTAGAGGCAGGAACTGTATCTGGAACAGGAACAGGCAGATACTAAAGTATCTTCTATATTGATTTTCTCTATTCTCTCCAAGCTGATGTTCTGGTACCAGCTGCTGCACCACACGCTTAGATGTTCCTCCACCTTAGCATCGCCCTATACTGTTTTCTAAAAAAAAAAAAAACAGTCTCACCATGTCTGGCCACACCAGAGTGCAGTAACTTCCTCCATCATTCAGTTATCAGGAGACGATGTGCCTCCAAGGTCTTCCTGCTAAAAACTCATTATCTTAATACTTTTGCATTATTTAATGTGTTATTATTTACTTAATTTTTACTAATAATAGAAACTTAACTATTTCAATTAACATCTAGGCCATCCAAGGAGGACGGGTCCCTTTTTAAGTCTTGGTCCTTCCAAGGTTTCTTCCTTCTACATTCAGGTAGTTTTTCCTTTCCACTGTCGCCCTAGGTTTGCTCAGTTTGGAATTGGCCTATTAAGATAATACAAGATTGTAAAGCTGCTTAAATACAATGCTCTATTGCTCTATTGTAAAAAGCGCAATAGAAATAAATTTGACTTTTACTATATATATATATATATATAGGACTTTCTTCAAAATTTCTGAAAACCATGTGTTTAAAATAAAACCGTAACTGTAACCATGGCTTAAAAGATTTGTATCATAACATGTGACAGGATGTTATGATATGGAGTAGTCTCACTTCTTATCTCTGCTCAGTGTTGCACAAACTTTTCCTTCATGTCAGGAATGTCGTTCTTTCATAACGTCAGAACAACCCTACAAATGTGGAAGAATTCTATTTCTTTACATTGACCGAAACTGAATATTTATCTTAACAATTTGATCAGAAACTCATTCCTGCAATTCATTTGAAGAAGTAATGGTAGATACACTCATGTTGTAATTTCTTATGGATTTAATTCTGAAGCTTTTTCTCCTGATCTTTTCAGATGACCTTACGGTAAAAGGGGCAGACCAGGCCATTGTTGCTTCTACAGGTGGAGAAGTGATACTGAACTGTTCTGTAGACTCTCCTCAGGCAGTCCAAGAGATAGAAGAAGTATCCTGGAAAAAGAAAGATGGAGACCTGCTCGTTTTGCTCTTTCACAGCAACGAGGTCTTCTCAGATTCTTCTCATGAGAGCTACCAGGGAAGAGCTGAATTCTTTATTAATGAAATCCCCAAAGGAAACTTCTCTATGAAGCTGAAGGATGTAAAGATGGAGGATAAAGGAGAATTCATATGTGAGATTCACACTCATAACACATCAGGTCATACCACTGTGGTTCTACAGAGTTTAGGTATGCTCGGTTTATCCCGCCCATTTTTATCAGACAAATAAGGCCAGACTTTTTTAATCGTTTGTTCCTCGGATGTCCCTACTCAAGAATCTACTGAGGAGGGAGGACAATAAATAAAAATAAATCTTTATTTTTCAGCACTTTTCAATTTCTCGAGGGCTATGTGAAATCAATACAAGGATGGAGGAAGAAATAAAAATACATTTTTATTTAAAAATTAAATTTATTTAACCTACAATTCAATTAAAGTGAATCTGGAAAAATAATAAATGAACAGAAAAAGCTCAAAAATATATTCTTTCAATTTTTTTTTATTTCAACTGTTGGTGCTGCGGTGGATCCACGAAATATCAAAAAAAAAAAAAGTTATTGTATTTTTGTAATATTCCAATATGATTGTCGGCAGATCCGCAAAACAAGCAATAAAAAAAGTCTGGCCTGAGCTGTTCAGGACTCGTTGAGGATTTATTTCTATGTATATCTTTGTCCAGGTTTCTCCATGTGTCACATATCAACATTAATACTGTGCTTCGTTGCACTGCTGATCACGGTTGGATTAAGTTTTTCTACCTTTGACATGCTAAGAAAGAGAAGTGTGTCTGAGTTTTCGATCATTTATGATAAAATAACGTTTTTTGCTCTTACTCCAGTTTAATTACAGTGAGACTGATGGGTTTTTTTGTCAGTTACTACCAGAAAGGGCTTGATGACACAAGCTGTACTGATGATCTGTCCAAATGTCTGCATGTGTCTGGCTTTCATGTTGTGGATAAAAGAAGGTGAATTCAGTCCTTTGAACAGACATGCCATCTTAGCCAGCTTTTGTAACTGACACGCTCTTGGTGTAATTTCTTTTGGAAGGGTTTCTCCATGAGGTTGTCACTTGTTCAGCTGTCTGTATTGCACGACCAATAACATTGTTGAGAACCTCTCCCTATCTCAACACTTTACCAAGTATGTATTTATCATCTGTTCACACATATCAGTGCAGAACTATCCATCGCTAGTTATCCAATTTTTGAAGTATAACTTTAAAAATGCTTTACATTTTTTCCATTGGACTGACAAACTTTTTAACAAATTGAATGTGATTATTTTAAATTGTGACACAAAACTTAATTAAACTAAAAGTCATTTTTGCATGATTTCTTCTATTAATGTTACTCAGTCATGTTATAGTTTTCTGTTGTTGTTGTTGTTCTGCACATCGTTAGCAAACACAATGTGTTAAATGAAACATAACACCATGACTTTATAATTCCGATTCACAATAGCCCTCATTTAGTGCTTTGTTATCACGTTTTTTTCTATAGTACCATAGTCCTAGTGTAAATAAGTTCTCGTGGCTCTTAAAATTATCAGTAATGACAGCCAACCAAAAGGAAAACAGGAAGTAAATCCTCTTGAATTTCAGGCTGAGCAGTTAGCGTCAGCAGCTAGGGCTCTAAGGTTACCAATAAAGGGGGAAATATTTTTTTAAGCCACCCTATGTGTATGGAGTTTATACTGTATATATGTATCCACACTAATGTTTATTACAGAACATTTTAGCTGATATTAATCACTATTTTTAACAGGTTGCATGCAAAAGGCAGTGAAGGCCATGACTGTTCCACTTCCCCAGTTACTCATAATCATTTCGGCATATTCAAGTAAGTAAAAAGCAAAAACGTACAACTTACCAGCCTGCTTCAATCAATGGAGTCAATGGAGAATTTCAATTCAATTCAATTCAAATTTTATTTATATAGCGCTTTTTACAACGTAGCATTGTCTCAAAGCAGCTTCCCAATATTACACTGTCTTAAAAGGCCTAATCCCAAGTTGAGCAAGCCTAGAGCGACAGTGGCAAGAAAAAAAATCCCTAAAATGGTAGGAAGAAACCTTGGGAGGACCAAGACTCAACAGGGGACCCGACCTCCATGGGTGGCATAGATGCTAACTAAATAAACACCAAAAGAATATTAAATTACAGCAAAACCAGGTCAATAAGTAAATGACAAATTAATAGAAAAAGTTAAATTAGTAGTAGAAATTTTTAAATGAACTAAATTATTAAACAAAATTGATTATTGAATGAGTCCTTAGCGGCACATCGTCTCCTAATGTCCAACCGATGGAGGGAGTTCCTGCACTCTGGTGGGACCTGCCTCCAGTGTTGAAGACAATCAGAGCGACGCCGAGCCGGAAGAACATCCAAGTGTGTGGTGCCGGAACCAGCACCCGAACATCAGGAGTTATGGTTTAGCATTGTGTTCCCTGGGGGTTCCTCTCCCTTATTTCATTTTCCGTGATCCTTATTAGCACACACAGTTCTGTAGGTCGGGTGGCCCCGTGGTACAGTGATTAGTGCTGCCACGTGTGTGGAATTTGCATGTTCTCCTACTTTCTACATGGATTAGGATTGTGTGGAATTGGGTTCTACCTTGCACCATGCATGACCACTTTGTTTCACTTTATTTTAACTGGGAGTGTAGGCTTATTATAGATTAGATAATTAATTAAGGTTATGTACAGTTTTGGCCTCCGAGCTCCATTGGCGTTTATTTTAAACATTGTCATTTATTGAAAACTGCAACAAATTAATGAACAAAATGAATTACCCTGCCAAATCAACTTAACAATTTAATTATTACAAGTGATCAGTTTTATTTCGGGAGTAATTATTACAGTGGAGCAAAACTGTGTCAAAAACTTTGAAATTTTCTCTTTTCTTCTACTGACAAGGCCAATCTTAAATTTAGCTAACCGAAAGCGATAGTGGAAAGGAAAAACCTCAGTACACGTAATAAAATGGTGTAAAATGGTATATAAAAAAGTAACATGCATTACTTATCTTGCATTTGTTGTGTGTGAGATATTTGGGGCTTAACCATGCCTCGTTGTTGTATGTGTTATACACTGCTCACCAAAAAAGGGGGTTGTTTTGTTCATTTTCAAATATCCCCTCATTTTTGTAAGCAGTAGAAATGAAAAATGGACAAAAATGAGTTGCTCTTAATGCTAATGGATTTAACCAAAAGATGATAAATTGAATGTAGGTCAAATATTTAAGTATTTTTATCTTTGTGTACAAGAACACTGAATGAGTGAATTCTCTCCAGATTTCAGAAAAAAAATTAGAATACAGTGTTCCCTCGTTTATGGTGGGGGTTCCGTTCCAGGACCACCCATGATAAACGAAAATCCGCGAAGTAGGGACGCTATATTTAAATAAGTATTTATACACTGTTTTAGCGGTAGAACTTGCAGAACGTTTGGGTAACATCGTAGGGTTTGAATGAATTCGGTCTATAATGAAACTTTTACAAACAGCGAACACAAAACCGCAGATAAAAATGTGTCATGTCGGTAAGAAGTGACTCAGGCGGCCGATGCTCTAGTGTTACTTCTCGTTTTTGGTGAGTATTCATCCTCTGAGTGAATACTCTATTGTAGTGTTTTTAACTGTTAAATAATGAAGCAACACGCTGTTGGAAGTAATGGAACGTTCTCTTTACTTAACACACCATCCATCACTCTCGTATCACACATGCTCCGTCCGTACCGAGCT
>JAUZSV010417832.1:0-10940 GCA_034780495.1 Parotocinclus cesarpintoi
ATTATTCAACCAAAAAAATCCAAAAGAGTTGGTATGCCCAAATTGAGTGTCTGGGTATAACTCTGTGTGTGTCGCTGAAATGGCCACTGATGCCATTACTGATAACTGACATTAAATAAACTAAACAAACTTTTTGGGTTAGCTTGGAGGTACGAGCTAGCTGCTGAAAATAGCTGCACTTGGTTGTGATTGACTGTTACCCTGTCCATGGTGCATCGAAAGTCATGGCCCTATATGAGTGCGGCTAAAACAGCATGCTTTGCTTTGCCATTTTAATACACTTTTTCTTACACTGGAGTGTGTTTCATTTACAAGTAATTACAAACCATAAGACAGGAAGAGGTAACTAAGATACCTTAAAGCTTTCAGTTTTGCTGGTTGTAGTCATGCGGACATATTGGTTCTGGCATGTGTTTATCTTCACAACCACCAGGGAGCAGCACTAAGAATGACACAGTAAAACACATGCAGCCACATGCAGCAGAGGAATTGCTGACAACTAATATAGGCCTCACTTGATCATGAGTATCAGACGACAGTCAACATTGTTCAAAACACTGAGAGCCTGTCTTAGAATCCGAGCAATTTCTGTGATTATAACTAAAGGTGGAAGCTACATTTGTTCCTAAAACTATCAGTGTCACTTTATAGTAAGTGATCAGCAAAATTCAAAATTAAAACACAACCCAGAGGAAACAAAAATCAAAAAGAAGATCTCCTTATTATCTCTGTAGTTTCTCCTAAACAACAATAAATTCAGGAAAGACAAGGGAGACTGTAGCATGAGTCTCCTGCTGCTCAAATGTGTCTCTTTTGAGATAAAGGCATCAGTAATCTCACATGTATCTCCTCTTGAGTTTTAGTACCGATCTCATTAAAGTCTCATTGTGCTCAGATTTGACAAAATAACACACATTTACTAAAGATGAGTCTCAGTATGAGCTCAACCATTTCTCATCCAAAGACTAAGCCTTTTCAGTTTGTCAGCGTGTCAGTATTTTGCTAGGAATGTTAGTTAACTACTGTTATTAGAGTATAACCCATTTATCTGTTGAATAATGATTGCGGTCTCACACTACATAATATTGCATTGTTAAATATTTGCTAGTGCTTCAGTTGCTGATTCAATTGTTCAAGTTTCAGCACCAGAAAAAAAATCTGATTTTCTTTTTACTGTTTACAATTATTTCCGTTCAGGAATAAAAGGTAGAACTTATCAGAGAATTGGGTTAATTGGACTGGATGTCTTTAATAAGGGTTAGTCTTTCATTTCTGAAAAAGTTAGTGTTTAAGTTCTGAATGATTTGACTTTTTCATTGCTTAATTCCTGTTCATCCCAAAAGAAAAAAATATGGAGTTTCTAAAGAGATTAAATCAAGACAAGAAGGAGATCTCCTCGTATTTTGTATGTGTCTGAAAACTAATTCTTAGTTTTATCTCCTTCAACCTCAGAAGTATCTCATGTCTCATTGTTGTCTACTGCTATTTCTCCTAAGAAATTTTAGGAAAAAACATTTGTGACAAAGTTGATCTCTAAATGAAACAAAAGTGAGAATCACAAAAAAGTCCCCTGAGACATCAAAGATCAACATTTGAGCAATAAAATTTCCCTCTGGGTTGGATTGGAAGTCTGTATGAATTGTAAGTCGCTCTGGATAAGGGTGTCTGCTAAATGACATAAATGTAAATGTAAATGTTTGGTACCAGAGTACTAGCACAGCTAAGCTAGCAAGATAGTTCATTAGCTTAAACAGCAGTAATTAGATATGCACAGGGAAAACAAAAGGCCAGTAAGATTAAATAAGATTTACTACAGCTGGTGTCCCTCTATGAAACTATATTCTGGTCAAATGTAGCCAGATATTGTAACTAGCTTGAGTTAATAGGTAATATAAATATTAGCTTAGCTATACTCGTATTAACCTTTTGAGGACCAAGGGACCTATTCGTCTCATACTTTTAAATGGACACCAAGTGCTATTGAAACAACCTATGGTCCTCAAAAGATTGATAAAGAAACACTTTTTTCCTGCATCACTTCACTTTAACCCTTTCAGGACCGTACTCTGTTTCAATCGCACTTGGCATCCATTTAAATGTCCGGGACAAATATGTCCTTTGGTACTGAAAGGGTTAAATGTAACAAGCAGCAACCATACCTGCTACAAAAGTTCAGCAAAGACTAGAATATAGTATGTGTTGATGCTTCATGTTGTTTGATGTTTCATGGTTCCATGTTCCATTAAGCCTAGTTATTGCTGGTTTAGCTGGTGTGCAGTGAGGCTCTATTTTTGTGATGCCTTATTTAACAGGTAGAGCAAAAAAACAAACTTCTTTCTGTATTTGCTAAAATTGAAATAGATACGGAGTTGTTCTGCTTATTATATGTTCAATTTTAATAATGAGGAAAATAATACTTCTGATGTGAAAATTTGCGGTGCTATGTTTGTAGAAATGAAGCTTTTAGCAGGTCTAAGTGAATAATAATGAACAATACAATCTGTAATGTCATTATCACATAAACCAGTAACCTCGGCCAGTAAACTCACATGAATGCGTTTGTTTATGTTCTTAGGCATATCTCATTATTCAGTCGAATTAGCTGCGTGAATAGAAGCCTTTGTGGTAGACACAGTAACAGAGCTGAGAAGGTGCCCAGCTTAAACATGGAATTATCATATAAAATGTGCTATCAGGACGTGATGCAGAACATTAGGCAACGAATCACGAAGAGCGACATGCAATAATTCACAATAGAGAGCAACGCAACAGCTAAATGCACTGCCATTTATTTTGATTGAAATGGTTCAGGAATTCCAGCTAAACAGAAGTCCCATGATCTGATAGTCAAGGAAATGAAGTACAGATTTATTTCTTTTTTACACCAGGGAATACTTTAGCGTGTCATGCTTTTATATGATTTAGTCTAGCTTTGTTTTTCAATTCCTGAATTTTGTAGAATTGTTCTCATTTGTCCTTGGATCTGCTTTACCCTCACCTACAAAGAAATGTCGGTGCGTTTTGCACTAGGTCAGAATCATAGAAAAAGTGCCTTATGTAAAAAGGTTCGAGAATGAAAATGATTAGTTGGTAATTTTTTGTCTTGTCACAATAACGCTTCATTGATGTTATCTGGGTCTTTTCGAGTTTCCTTTTTTTCTGTCATTATTGTGAATCTGATTTAAGATCTTGCCTATGCTGGCAATACTTTGACAAACATGACTTCTTAGCAGGAGATTTGTGTCAAGTATTTCTGAACCAGCACATAAAAGAATTAGCAATAAAATGGACTTAGCTCCTAATAGCAGGGGTGCCCATTATTGCAGTTCTAATCACTAAAGAGATGCCATTCAGTTAGCTCGAGAAGGCACTTTTTTCCCCGCCGCTTCCCCAGATTTCATAAAGTAACACGTTTTTAATGGAAGGTGCACTGCTTGAGCCGAGGACCACAGAAGCTTTTTTTTCTGCCGGTCTGAGTTTTGATTACTGCTGGCAACAGGCTCTTAGCCCTCGTCGGAGGCCGTGGCTGAGTTGAAAGGGGCCCAGCGTGCATGCGAAGCTCGGGAAATTACAGCGGGAGAAAAGGGGTGAAAGTGCTCCTCTGCATTTAGTGCATTTAATCAGCCGCCCTTTTTTTTTGATAGTCAAACAGTAGTTAATTACAGTTGCACCTGCCCACGGGTGTCGGGGTGGATCGTTGTTAATGAGGGATCTAGAGCGCCTTCGTCTTTTCCTGGAATATATAAAACTCCAGGGGATGCGGTGCATGGCCTCGCCAGCTCGCCACTTACGCCTGCCGCTCGCCGCGCCGTGATTGACAGCGGAGACAGGAGGAGAAAAGAAGGAGCTTGAGTTTGATTCACTCTCTTGTGTTTGGAGAAATTATACATCTCTGCCCTCAACTTCAGAGAGAGAGAGAAAGACAGAAAGAGATGTCGAGCTGCATGTCTCCCAATCTTAATCCTGTAGCCTTTTTAATAATTCTCTTTTCTTGCATTTTTTAACTGCAAATCCTAAATTCTTACTCCCTTGTGTATGAATTCAAAAGCAGATGTTGATCACTTAAGCTTAACGTCGCTCCAGCAAACAGGGATGTTTAGATTGAGTTAAAAATTGCTGTGTCAATTCCTCGGGTGGAAGTCCTAAGAAGTCAATAGTCTTTACAAAACGACTCCCTCTCCCACTCGTTTGCCTTCTTTGCTAGTTCCTCCTTTGCCTAAAGGCGACAGAGCGCATGAGAGATAATGAGATGAAAAGAATAGGGCTATTAAAGGACAATTTCATAGTGCACACACCATGTCGGCTGTTTCAAAACAAGATGTGCTTGGTAGCGCACACTCTGCTGGACACCAGATCAAAGCGTATTAAAGATGACCTCAGTGTCAAGAGCGCTCATCGAAAAGCAGGTGCAAACAGGCGTACAAACACGCACAGACAAAAGAGACGCACAATAAACCACACCCAAACGTTTAAAAGTCAGAGTCAAGCGGCAAGTGTGGAGTCTTTTTGTTAAACATGACCATTAGGATTTGGTCAATACTGAGATCTGAGTACTAGACAGGATATGCAGTGTAATGCATGGGCATTCCTGGTTGCATGTTTATTGACTGTTTTCAAAGAATTTCACACAACACATATTTTGCTTATATTCATTTACATAAAAAATTAAACAGTGAAGCTTTAAATTTGTCATGTTCAAAGTTTTCCCAATATTTAAGATTCTAATCTGAAAAAAAAAATGAAATTGAATGGTGCAGCTGCTTGTTTGTTGGGTAAAATGCATGCTGGGTGTGTTTATATTTTTAGATAGAGTGAAAGGGTGAACCAAAAGAACAGCCATTCATCCTTCTGTGTGCACATTGTGACCTCTTTCATTCTTTCGTGTTTCATTTGTTTGACCCTCACCCCCTCTCGCCCAGACCCCCATGTTGTGCTATAATCTATTTTTCGCTCTTCTATCGGTAACCATATTTGCCATACCCAATCAGTTTGATTGATCATCTGCGAGGCCACGGGCTGGCCAATCAGCTGGACCTGGCCGATTTCCCCACAGACGCACGGGGCTTGACAGCACCATAAACTGGCCATTCATCAAAGTGTCCCAGTCCTGGACAATGGCACTGCCCCGCAGCTCACTGTCATACAGAGGCTGACAAACTCACATACACCAGCATGAACCCCTCATACTCGTGTGTGAATAAAGATGTAGGTTTATTTGGTGCACAAGAAGAAATAGCGGACCGGCCCAGTGCTGGATGGTAAGGTTTTTGCAGAACTGGTCTGGCACAGATCTTCTCTGGCTCGCTCAAAAAGCCACAGCTGCTTAACTAAATGGATCAGGCCCTAAAGCAATATTGACTGAATAGATTTAGAAGATGAATGATGGTCCTAATGTGATATCCACACACACAGAGGTCGTGATAATAAAGCATTTATCAGACCTCTATTACTTAGACACACACACACACACATACAGCCACTGTTAAATACAGAGCACACGGGGAGGGCGACAGACGGTTCGCCATTAAGGGTACTTGAAATTAGCTCCTAAAGTACACTTAAAAGCCAAGAGTCTAGGCAACGGCGACTAAGAAATCATCTACGCAGAAGTAGAAATATTAGGGGGGGAAAAGTCACAAATACAAAAATACCGCAGAGAGCATGCCAGAAACGAGAGCGAGGGAGAAGAACGCCAATGGAGCATGGAGTGTCAGCATGAAAGAGAGGGCGGCCGTGAGTGTTCTTGCTTTCCGAGAGCGTCCAGAGAGTTAAAGAATGCCAGTGCTCACCAGGCTCCTCTGTGTTTTACGGCACATGGGTCAATAGCAATAATAAAAGAGATATTCATGGATATAGCACTCTCCCTCTCCCTCTCTCTCTCTGGCATATCGTCTCGTTATTTAGAAGACGTCTCGTCCCAGGCGTTCAGGGAGCCCATGAATCTGCCAGCGCCTGTACACTTAGGGACCCGTAGCCAAGACAAAAGAGCCTCCGCTGACCTGGTCACTAAACCCTGTCAGATGCAGCCATTCCTCTTCAGGCCAGGACTAATGAGTTCCTCAAACCATTCCTGCTTTAAGCTCCATTCAGTGGCACATGCTTAGGTTTAGCGTGGTAGCAAACAACACAAGCTAAAGCTCACCTTTAGTTTTTTTTTTTGCTTAATGCTGCTTCTATGTTGCTTTGCTTATAATGTTGGATGATGATAGATTATTAGTTATATGTATAATATGATTAATTTACAGTGATATGGGTGAGGCGTTTTAGAGAGGTAGGTAGAGAAACAAGGCTGTGTCACAAATATTACTTAAAGTATTAAGTATGTAGTAAAAGAACTTCACAAGTAAGGCTTTATTGGTTCTGTAGGGTCAAGTGTACAGCAGAAGAAACTTTACCCAGTGTAAATAAATTTAAAAAATACTTTGGATGTGACATGTCATGTATGGACATGTTAGTAGGCAATAAACACTATTGCTGTAACAGTAGAATTTGGGATGTTAGGTAAAATTACATATTGCCTGTAAAAAAATGAATTCAAATTAATATAAAAATGGTGTATATACAGTTAAGAGTACTCTCACACAAATACCTCTAAATGAAAATTTACCTGAGCATATGCAGCAGGTGTTACTACTCATCTCTGATAATATGGCCAAACTATTTTGCATCTAGATCATCACACCAGTTTTTTTGCTTTTTTCTTAAGTATAAAATGATCATAGCATTACATTTACATTGCAGACGTTCAAGTAGCATACATACAACAAAAGTGGTTCAACAAAGCACTGGGTGAACTGAATTGACGTCGTTTTCAAATCCAGCAAACATCATGAAGTACTAAGTGCTGAAACACAGACTGTCTGGCTAACACTATGGTGATGGCTTCAGCCTCTGTTTCCGAGTTCAGTAACACAGGGCACTTTATGTGCACATTCAGGATATGGGGGTTATCCTGGATGACCTGGCGATTGAGTCCCACTGCTCCATCTCTGTCAAAAGTGAGAAACACACAAACCAGAGTGCCTACACTTTACCATAACAAATCCTGCTTTAACTTATTTACATACGATTCATATTTATTAGCTATTTTGTATTGTGCCATTATGTATGTACTCTTCTAAACATTTATTGTTTGAACAGTATATCTACATATTAAAACACAACATTGATTCATTGAGATATGATTTCATTTACCATTGTAAATATCAGCATTTGCAGTGTATGGAGCCCTAAGTGTATGTTTTGCAGTTTTTATCAGGACTGATGCAATAGTGCACATGTTCTATGATGGAGTGTGTGAGGATATGTGTGCGTAAACATGTAGGACGTTCCAGGGTCATAAAACATGGTACACTTTCAGGGTGTCATGCTGCTTTTAGGTGAGTTGTGTTTTGAGTTGTGTGGAGATTCCAACAAGCACATGCACACACACATACACACACACACACACACACACACACACAAGCACACTAAGACATGTATGAGGAGACCCACGGCACAATTACATCATGATCATTTGCCAACAGACACACACACACATGCACAAACACATACACACACACACACACACACACAGAATAATAGAATAAGAATAATAAGAACATAACAGTGCATACCAGCTATTCTAACACATAGATAATTGACAATACAATTATAACATAGAACCTAACACACACACACACACACACACACACACACACACATTCTTATACATATATAAGTATAATAACAGTGCATACCAGCTATTCTAACACATTGATAATAGACAATACAATTACAATATAGACGCTAACACACGCACACACACACACACACACACACACTCATTTTTGTACATATATCAGAATAATAACAGTGCATACCAGCTATTCTAGCAAATACATAATAGACAATGCAATTACAAAATAGACCCTAACATGCACACACACAAACTCTCTTCTTCCCTCACACACACACACATTCTTACACATATATAAAAACAATAACTATCCATATCAGCTATTCTACACACAAAGAAAAGAAAGTACAAGTAAGGTATAGCCCCTAACACACCGATAACATACAACATAAATACACACACACGCACATATATAGAACAATAACAGTGTATATCAGCTATCCTAACACACACATGCATGGGGAGAACAGACAACACACTTATGTTATAGCCCCTAACACACAAACACGTGCACACTTGTTTTTCTCCTTCTTTCGCACCCGCTGTCGCTTGAAAAATGCAACGTTTTCATGTTAAATAATGTGAATCAAATGGCAGGAGGAGATAACAGCTATACTATGAATAACTAATAACTTAGACATCTTCATAACATTTATAAAAAAATATTTTTTTACCAAAAAAGAGAAGGCATGAATTTAATCGGGTGATAAAACAGAATGTTAAATGATAACCACTTTTTCAAACTTTAAAAAAACTGTTAACTCTTTTTCAGTGATTGCTGGTCAGGGTCAGAGTGTGTCTGTGGAGATGGACATCCTGGGTGTCAGTCAATCATGGAGCTTCACACACTCATTCCCTCTCACTTACAGCTAAGAGCAATTTAGATGAGTCAGTCCACATGCTTAGCAGGTTAAAGGAAATCAGAGTACTTGGAGATACCACTCAGATACAGGGAGAACATGTTGAACTCTGCGCTGCGACATACTGTAGTAAGCGTTGGCAATAATGACATTTTTATGCATATGTTTTATTTAATGTAAATATACTAAATAATACATACTACATATATTGTGGTCGATGCACTGTTAATACGTAGGTAAACACATACTATTATATACTTTACCTATATAATCTTTTAAGGCTAAATGTACGTATTCGTTTCACGCAGTGTACTCATGGAGCTTGTTTGTGTTCTGAAGGTCTGGCTTGTCTACACGTTAGGGTCTTTACCACTTTCCCAGCACTCTGGGCCATTCTCTTGTAACTTCCTGTGCTCTCACCGGGAGGAAAGGTCTGTTTGTGTTGCCACGGAGACGTGCTGAAAGGAACTGGACCTTCCTTCGTCTCCTTTAGCGTTCCTCTCCTTCAGAAACAAAACAAAACAGAAGGCGAAAAAAAACAACAACTTTGTGGCAGTCGTAGGGAAACTCCGGAGTAGGCCGCATTTCAAACAATCGCAGGAGGCACCGATTAGTTAGCTTGTTGTGATAAGGTGTGGCAAGGCGGCCCACGGAGGAGAAGGGCAGCTATCGTTCGCAGCTCCACTGGCGTTTTTTACTTTTGCATTAGGCGGCAAACAGCAGCATAAACATATGACAGAATGGAGGGCGGAAGAAGCCTAGAGCCAACCCCCGTGTTCTCAGCTTTCATGGCCCGGTCTGGGCTCTGGCTGTTTAGCCGAGGCCGCCAAGGTGACAAGTCAATGCGCAGTCTATTTACACTCAGCTGATGGTGTCAGTTCCCCTGTCGATGCACTAAAGTTATTTTTGTGTTATATATATAATACCTTTTGAACGTTTTGTCCCTCTCTGGCGGTTTGACCGAATGTGATTGCTGACACCGTAGATAAATGCATCTCTGACCCTGCAATTCTCTGCTGGGTTTATTTGTGAATTTCATTGGGTTAATGCTTTAGATTTTTTTTAAGCAATCTACAGTGTGTGTGTACATGTGTGGTCCTCTTGCTTTGAGCGGCTCCAGAGGTCCTGCTGTGCACAGGCGCCCTCTGTTGCCTGCGACCGAGTTTCAACACACCTCTAGTGTAAAACAGGCACTATACTAAAGTAATGTCCCATAAAAACCAAATGAGGCATTCTGCAGTGGAGGTTCCTATTGAGTAAACAAAGTTTGATCTCTCTCTCTCTTTCCTCCTTTCTCTCTCTCGGTAACTGTTTGTGCTTCATTTTTAACACTGTAACAGCTGCCACTCAACATAATATTGCAATGCAAGGCGTGAAAACATTGAGTTTCCTTTTTTTGTCCTCAAAACAGATCTATTTGAGCTTCTTGCAATTTGTTCTCAGCACACACAGCTACCTTGGTTGAGGACACCAGATAGGACACAAGATAAAAGGACAAGAAAAGACTGTGTTGTGATGTGATAGTTTAAAGAGTGTAGACTATCAGACAAGTAATCTGTTTGAACAACTGCTGAATGTTTGAGTTTCCCCCACCTTGCCTCGAAAACGATATGCTGAATATATCTGTTACAAATTACTCCACTTTGCTACCATTCACCGCATTGTCTTATCCCCAACCAACTCCGCCTTGTTCATTTGCAAAGGTTATCGCCACAGCTTCCGCTCTGTACAGTCATGTGCACAATGGGCTCTGACGAAATATGTCCATTTTGCTTTTTTACAGGTTTGCTGCATGCATTATCATGTTTGAATCGAAGTAAAAGTACAACTGCTGAAATACTGGTGCCAACAATTTGTACAAAATGTTTTTATTTAACATGCAAATTTGTTTGTCAGTACACATTTCAGGCCCTGTGTATAGAAAATAAGTGTTATTTCATGCAATGTATGTATAAGTCACATAGAATATATACATACAAAGAAACAGTTCAGTCAGATATGGATTACACCAGTGTTTTGTTAATCAAACATTTCTATCACTAATTATTTATTGTTTAATGGGCAGTTTCCCAAATCTGTACATTACCAAAAGTCCTTTTGAGTCTGCAGTAATGCCTGCTCTCAAAAGAAATATTTAATTTTCAAACAACTGAGCACATAGCTTTATATGATAAAACAGGGACACAATAAATTGATACTGAACAATAAGATACTGCTGTTGGTGGATGTAACATACACCAGACAAAAAATATTGCAATATATATATTATTTGGGTTAGGGTTATATAAACGCATGTATAATGCATATTTAATATATTTATACGCTTATAATATGTGTGTGTGTGTGTGTGTGTGTGTGTGTGTGTGTGTGTGTGTGTGTGTGTGTGTGTGTGTGTGTGTGTG
>JAUZSV010417843.1:0-10939 GCA_034780495.1 Parotocinclus cesarpintoi
GTTGTCTCTGGCATTACTACAATGCTCCTTAGTTTCTCCCCAGCCCTCTACTGCCACCTACAGGTCTTTGCCTAACATTTCCATTTACTCCAAAAAAAGCCACAAGTCGCCACTTAGCCACAACTAAAGCGCGTCAAATAACACTAAATAAGTTCTTTAAACGTTGACTGGAATTTAGTAAGAACTTGTTTTTTACAGTATTATGCTTCGCAACTTGTTTGCAAATTAATTTTTCAATAAACAAAGTTTGTAAGCAACAGTAGTTCTTGTTTGTACGTTCGCTATACATGTAAAATGCACAATAAAAGTTAAATAAACATTTAATATGTTACATAGCACGCCCCGTGTTGTAACACAGGGCATGTTCCTTTAATCTGACCAGCCGGTTATTAGGACCAAAACCATTGCGTCGATTAACCGGAATCGACTGTATTTCATTTTTAACTTTTGTGAGCTATATATCCTATATATAAAGGCTTTATAATTTATGGTAACAGAACCATATGAATTAGGTTAATATCATGGCACATGTGCTGAACTGCCAAATGCTATTAAAGATTTTCTCTTAGCAACGGCTCTTGTGAACCTAAATCACTGTGATTTGAGTTTTGGCTGAAACAGGTGCAGTAAGCAATGCATTAGTGCACCATTTCGAACACAGTCTCAGTGATGGGCTTGATAATTAGCTTAGTAACTGGATCAGGTGTGTTGGGAGCAGGGAAAGCACTAAAACGTGCAAAGCTTTCTGACTCTAGAACCAGGACTGGAAAACTGATCTTGACAAACACATATACAGACCTGGAGATCCTGGGGTTTATTGGAGAGTGGAGCTTTGTTGCTTTGCTGCTTCTTTTTCTTCATGCCATGGGAAAAGGTTGGAGGTGCTTTTTTTGGTGGTGCTATAGGAATCCCAATCTCCTGGCCCTGGGGTCCTGGAACAGGCTCAGGTTCTTCTGCAACTTCTACCATTACCATGCTCTCTGTGTCCTCCTCTCCCATTGTGTCCAGTGAGAACACTGCACACATGAACAGTTCTACCTCATCAGAATATTCTGTGCTTTACACATTATGCATATGCACATTTCATTGAACACTACCTCATCTCAGGTGCAACTGCAAAGATATAAAACAATTTCTTCTGTAATGCCCTGAACAATTGTATGATATGTTCAAATGAATACAGCACAAAATCATCAGAAGACATCTCATGTCTAAAAAAAAATACTTATATTTTAACACTTTAACATCACATTTTCCTGGTCATAGTATTTGGTATGTTATCACATAAGTGACCGGTGGAGATTAGAAATATACGAGCACACAGTTAATAGTGCACACTGAGTCACTGGTATAGTACTAAGGGAGTATGTAGCCCAACCCCACCATACAAATTCACCAACACTGCTTATATCGAATTAACATAATTAATTAGGCAACAAAATGAATGATAACTTTGACTGACATATGTATTTAAACATTCACAATATGATATGCACAACAACAGATATTATAAAAAAGGTTTTTATTTTTAAATAATATTTTATATTATAATGTATATTCCTGACCCTGACCAGGATAAGTAGATTTGAAAACAAAGTGCGGGTGTAAAAATAATGATAATAATAACGAACAAGTGCATGTAGATATTAGGTGTGCAGCAAGCCATATGGAGCTGATTTTCCAAAAAATGTATTAGCATTTACACAAATTTTACAGTTTTAACTCTTTACACACGTGTCTTGGTGGGTTGCACCGCTCCAAAGCAAGAAGGTAGTGAGGTCAATCTCAGGGTGGAGCGACCTGGGCCCTTTCTGTGTGGAGTCTGCAAGTAATCCCTGTGGGTTTACTCTGGGTACTCTAGTTTCCTCCCACAGTCCAAGGACATGTGTGTTAGGTTGAGTGATTATACTAAATTGGCATTGATATGACTATATTAATATATATGACTAGTCTTGAGATAACCTTGTGCATGGATGTAAACTTGTGTGTTGATGTTGATAGTGATGTTAAATAAGCCAAATAAACAAACGAGCAAACACTATAGTCACAGCAGTAACTGTCTGTGGGACTGATACATTACCTGTGACAGTATCCAATTCTACAGGAGTGTGTGTAGCCTCTGGTTGTGGTGGAGGTAGAAAGATGGGAGCCATGCCTGGAGGAGGTGTGTAGGAAACTTGAATTGTCACCGTAGCCTTAAAGAAAAACAATAGTAAATGTAAAAAAAAAAGTAAACATCTATGTACAGTAAAAGACTCTCACTTGTATGTCAATGAGAAGAGCAATTGCTGTGATTTTATTCCAAATCAGACTCCCTAACACATGAATCCATATACTTCTACGCTCCAAGATCTTCTGTGGTGATAAACTGTTATTTTTTATTTTACTGTTGTATTTTCTTTGGACATCTATTGACTTAAAATGATTCAGCTAAATTTATTTATATTGTTATTCTTCCCCTTCTGATCTGTTTGAGGTCTTTGATATCATCCAAGAACATTTTTTAATGGCATCTCCAAACTCCCATTCTTTTGTTTCTGCAACTGCCTTTGCTGCAGCCCTTCCGGCCCATCAATACCTCTCCTTTAAATCAGGAGATCCCTTTGAGAGCCATGCCTGAAAGTGCTCCTTCAGCATGACAGCTCCCTAACCACTAGTGTCCACCATGATAGGTAATGACTGTCTTTCTATCACAGTATCTCAAGCTCAGTAATCACAAGACGCCCACAAGTTCTGTCAGAAATGGAAGTTAAACTCATCTCACACTGAAGCCTCTAGCAGACGCTCCCAAGCAAGTGAAGATAAATTAATTGTTTCTATCCCCTCCTCTTCTGATTGTCCAGATCGCATGGTCTCAAGTCAGATGGTATGATCACAAAATCATAATGTTCTCTTCTCTACCAAGAGCTGCATTGTGTTTGATTCAGGTGTTTGTTATTGATAGTTCATGTCTCTCAATCCTGCAGGTATTTCCATAATTTTTTATATAATCATTATATCAGTTAATTGATTATTGCAGGTATTTTCATTGTGGGCATTATAGTGGCTCTTTGATTAAACAGACAAACAGACCACCACGACACAATGCGGTATGTGGATGTGATTATGCTACATTCCACATATCACAACCGAATTAGGAAACTGGGTAGCTTCCAGATAATCAAGGTCACAATCCATAATCATGTACTATGTCCCTCTTTTGTTTATACATTCCAAAAAAAGAAACTTGCAGGGTTTCATAAAAATAACAGCAAACTGGAATGAATTTTCCAGACCAAACGGCATTACTATCACTCATGCTACACAGAAAGGACTAAACAGCAATCTCATCAGATTATCTAACTCATCTATACAGTTAACTATCCTGCATGTATGAAGCTAAACTGCAAAACCTTTTATTAAATGTTAAAAAAATATCATAAATCAGTGAATCATTAGCAACTACACAGGTTGGCATGTAATGGCTGAAAAGAGTAAATAGTAAAATGTAATACAGTAAATACTGACTGGTGAAATATGCACAGTTATAATGCATTATACCTTAATGCAATGTTAACGTTTTCACTTATGTTACAGTATTTATAAGTAGGCATGCCAACTGAAAAAAAATATAATTTGCCTTCTTAAGCAAGGCGCTGTTCATACTATCATCATGTTTAGTGTTATGTAAGGTCTTTCATGTGAAAAGTGCATAAATAAATTGGCATTTCTAATACTTTAATACATGCCTGTTCTTTCCTGTAGCTATTTCCTAAGCCTGGGCTATTTCAGGGAACACGGATACAAAACAGCTTAGAGAGAACACTCCACCTTCTTTTTCAACCCTTAATAATCTGCTGGCAAGACTCTCAGGTATGCACATGCACACAATACCAGGAAGTGGTACGTCAGTGAACAGAGTGTGAGAGAGATCTAGTGGGTAAGTGTTTATGTTAGCAAAGATTGGACATACAGGAGGCTTCTGGTGACATCTGATGGCACCCCAAATCAGTAAGGAAGGTGAGGGGTCCATGTCAGTTTACAATTCAATAGTTTATTGCAGGAAATGCTGCTTAGACATAATCTGCCTTTTTAAATTACTTGGAGGACATCCAGTGCCTAGCAAAGGGTCTCCATCCAACCTATCAGAGGGCAAACACAGACACCAACACACTCAAAAATACTATGGCCCTTTTAGTGTTAAGTGTAATCAATTAACCTAGCACTTATTTTTGGGAGGAAACCAGAGCACCTGGAGTAAACCCACACGGATATGGAAAGGACATACAGCAATAACCCAGTCAGTGCAGGGGTTTTCAAAGTCGAAATACAGATGAAGACTTCACTAAAGACACTTTTGAATTAGAATTCAAATTATGATTTCGGAAACCCTATTTTAGTGAGAATAACGATTTTGTGTCATTAATACACAATGCCAGCTGATGAGGGGATGTACTGCAGACAGGAACAAGTGTACACCACCTTGCTTTTAAGCATGGTTAAATCTGGGGGTTGTTGGGGGCAGTGCAGTGGATGATCCTTTTTACAGCCTTTCCGCAGAGCACGGCCAAAAGTGACAGTCACGCCCCCTTCCAAGTCCATATTTGTCTTCCACCTCCCGAAAAACTCGTTGAAAACCACTGGTCTATTGCGAGCATATCTTTAGAGTCACCATGTGTTAATTTGCAGCTGAAAAATAATGTGAATAAGAAAGGAAATGATTGACTTACTCCAGTGTTGTTCCTTTTGGTGTCCAGTAAGGACACAGTGAAGGCTGCTGCAAGGTTTGGGGAATTGAGTACATCTCTTAAAGAAAGATGGCACTCTCCCAAAAACCTGCAAAAACACAAATACATTATTTGGAATACATGCATCCAGCACTGTCTGTTCCCTCTCTAGTCACCTTGTCTCATCTTTGTGCTATATGTGTCATTCTGACATAAAGAATTATGTAATTGCTTTATTTTAACAGTTCATTTAGTTTAGCATGTAGTACTCATTAGGATGTTTAAGAAAACTACAAACAAGCTCCATAAAAAGACCAAATTGTTATCATAAAATTAATGAAGTACTTGGCAAACAGCAGTTAAATCCTGTAGGCAGCCCCTTTTATTTCTCCTGAGTGACACTAAACATCAAGCATTCCAAAGATCACTAAGGCCAGACTTTTTTTATTGCTTGTTTTGCGGATCGGCCAACGATCATATTTGAAGAATACAAAAGAAAACCTTATTTTTTTTGTATTTCTCGGATCCACCGCCGCACCAATGGCGGATTTAATTTTTTTCCAAATTCATTTTAATTTAATTGTAGGTTAAATACAATGTATTAAAATAAAATAAAAATAAAAGATAAAAAAATAAAAAAAATAATATATATATATATTTCCTCCTCCTTTCTTGTATTGATTCCACATAGTCATTGAGAAATCGAAAAGTGCTGAAAAATAAAGATTAGAGCCATTTGCTTTAAATCAGCTGCTAAGTCACTGTTGTGTTTATTAAAATCCATTCTACTGCCCCTGATCTCTTGAGACCTGAATGCTTTGTATTTTGAACCTGTTATTAGTGTGTATGTGCGGTTGAAATAACAGAGACCATTTATCATGAGGGGTGTCATATTTGGTCCAAATAATAACAGTTCCTAGCTCACAAACCACCACAATGCAAATATTTGTTTACCTGTTCCTGCCCATCTTTTCATGGTCTTTGACAACGACATGGAGCTCTGCTGCAGAATCTAGGGGCACTCCTTTCAGGTCCCATTCAAAGCCCTAAAAGAAACAAGGCATTAAGATCAGAATGAGAAGCAGTTTTTTAATAATTACTAAATTGAGCCAAATTTGTTAAATGTTATTCATTTCATTAGTAAAACAATACAATGAATAGCTAACCTCATTCCAAACAGGGTTGACAGTGTTTTTGATGACTTTGGTCTTCTTTTTCGTCCCTGGATGAACAAAAATAGAACATGAGCAAATTGTCAGCCCAAGTAGCTGACAATAATTGTATAGTAGCCTAGACCTTGAAAACAAATGCTAACCTACTCTATTATAAATATGACGTTCAAGGAATGACACCCAAAATAAGTGGTATGAGATCCTGTCATGATATCATCATTAACCAACATAAAAAATGGGATAAGGAATAATGGGACAAAGCGTTCCACATATAATAGAAGGAAAACAAGGAGGAGAAGGAAAGCTGTGTATTGACTCTTGTATTGAAACTTAGGAAGTGGTTATAAAATTAGAAGCATTTTAGTTGTTAATTGCATAAAGATTAAGATACCTATTGCATTAAGAGCTTCATCCTGTTTATGTGGAAATGTTTTGCACTGTGCTTCAGTTATTTCACTTATATGAATAAATCAGTGTGATGATTCATTTCCATTCAGCTACAAGAGCATTAATAATGTTAGGCACAGATGTTGGTATGCAAAGACCTGAAGCTTCATTCATAAAGATTTTAAAGATCCTCTCAGAGAGCTCCTAACTAGGCTTAAAAACTCCCAAATAAAAGTTTTAGCTTCAGCGTCAGCCACAATTTCTCTAAAACGGCAATTGAAACTCATTTTCCACTAAAAAGTACAAAAAAGATGTACAGTTGATATATAATCATGTTCATCTTAGAGCCGAGTTTGCTCAGAATCAGCTACTTTTCACAATTCAAAGTCAGAGATTTCACTAAATCGCTTTCTTATACAGTCTACTTTTCACTTCAATGGGACTGCAATTAACAGATTTTTTTTCATTGCCTCGAAAATCGACGGTTGGATAAATGACACGATTTTGTCCCGCCCCCAGAAGCTCAGCGTCTCCTCAGCTGGCCTGGATGCTGAGCTTCCACATTACGATTGAAGGATCAACTTAAAGACTAAATCCCGTTATAAATGACAACTATTTTTTAAATACAATGTCACTTAGTCATTGGGAGCTCAGTCCCAACACAGATCTTTAAAGTGAAGTTGAATTGCAACCAATTTCTTCAGATCAACACCTCAGACTGATTTGGTGCAAAAAGTAACAGGTAAAAAAGGAATGGTAAAAAGAATGGAGAGCTGAATGTACGTATAAATAAACTGACAAATATTATGACGTTAGCTGACATGAGCATCCCCTCTTTGAAAGACCAGCAGCCACCACTTTTATGTGTGATTTAAGTGCAATCTTAGAGGAACTCTGAGCAAGGAGAAAACAAAAATGTTTATCTCGGTGAGGAGCCAAGGCTGATCTCATATAATGCAATATATGATGCTAGATATGGTGCATTCTCTAAAGACTGTTGTTACCACATAACCACAAACACACACTCACTCGCATACTGAGTCACTAATGGAACCAATCACAAATGCACTTTTAATTAGTGAAATATAGGCTACTGCAAACGGTTCATTTAAAATAACAGGCATGGGCTATTTTTGCCTGTTTAACATGTTTATTTGCTTTATTTTCATGGCAGTTTATTAATCATGGTGGTAAATAATGTGAGGTTCTAAAAGTGTATTTGTTTTTGTGATGGAAAGTAGTGACAGACCCAAATCACACTACAATGTTGCACTTTCCCAGCTAGCAAATGACTCTCATTTTGGGTGGTACACCATTGTCACGCTGGATAGGATGCGAGAGAATCTCTAATAAGGTCAACCACAAACATTATTCATGCACAAACTAATTGATATATTTGATACAGTCACTGTTATTCAGTGTTTGCAAAAAATTCCTTACATTTAGCAGACGCCCTTATCCAGAGTCACTTACAATTCACACAGTCTTACAATTCAAGAAATTATGGGCTAAGGGCCTTGCTCAGGGACCCAACTGTGGCAGAGGTGGGATTTTAACTCGGGACCTTCTAGTACATAGTCCAGTACATTAACCACTACGCCACCACAGTCCCATTTCTTCTGCGTCAGCATCTACCGACTATATTTTCCTGTACTTAAGAGAACTCAGTGTCCTCCTCCCTACGCCTAGCAATTTTTCACCATAGGAAAAGGGTGCTTTATGAATAGCTTTCATCTTTACAATGATCCGCTCATTACCTTAAAAAGGAATGCCCTTAATTTTAAGAGTTTAGACTAGGAGCACTCTTAGCACAAAAAAAATTATGAAATTTATTATGAAAGTTATGAACGTGTGACCATGGTTTGCAGGAAATGTTCCAATAAACGTCAGCGTGGTAAGGTCAGGGATGCATGCATGCCTGTCTAGTTATTCCACACCATACTCAGCAAATCAATTATTTACTTATCTCGCTTGTGCCTTTATAAAATTGTATGACAAAGACATGAACACAGTTCTTTAAAAAGCATTTTATGCTGTAGCATTTACACTTCATTTACGCATTGTAGGTTACTCCTAAATGGACCTTAGCTTAAGCATTAAAAACTGAGTACTCCTCCACCAAACCTACTGAAAACGTGGAATTGTATGTGAGTGCAACACTGGAAGTTCAATAATACCCATATCTTAATCTGCTGTGAGCGATGGGTGTTTATAAAAAGCTACATTCACTCATTAGAAGGGACGGTCTCATATTTTGTTTGTTTATTTGATTTCATTTAGTAGCACTATTGGCATCAGTGGCCATTTCAGCAACACACACATCTATGTGTTAAATCTATTCACGAGGTTATCTCAGGACTAGTCACATATAATAAATAGGCTCCACACAGAAAGGACCCAGGCCACTCCACCTGTGATCAGAGGGCCTTCTTGCCGTGAGGCGCTAGGCACAAGCCATGGATGTCAACATATAGTTGATTAAATTATTTTAAAGCACCACAACTGGATGTGTCTGACGGAGAAACAACTGAGTGAGCGTTCATTAGCCTGACCCTGCAGTGGAGGCCCCTCATGACAAAGTGAGGCACTGACAAAGATGGCAAGATATATGTGGAGCACAACATGTTCCTCCATGCAGGCTTCACCACCTTCCTGTGAACCCAGGAAAAAATGTACTGTGAAATTTGACTGTAGAACAATGAAGTGGCCAAATTACTATCAAAATCCATAGTGGAGCCTTGAAATAATTTATGGTCAGTTCATATTCGACCAAGTTTACAGTTACTATGAATTTTGTCAGTGGAACCATGAAATGGAAAAATTACAAATCAAAAATTAATGGTAAAACTGTGAACTTTATGATCAAACTGTGAAAGTTCACATTAAAACTGTCAAGCAATTTACATTTATACTATGAAAATTTACAGTACATTTTTTTCCTAGGCACAGAATAAGTCAGCGACCCCGAGCAGTACACTGGTTGTATAAAGAATTGGGCAAGACATTATTGGTGTTAGACTGTGCAAATATTTGGCAATCGCAACTATAATTTGGCTCACACTGTTTTCTGTCTTAACCCAAATATAAGAAAATACTTCATATTAGCCACATAAACACTGTGACCGTGTCACACAGTCTGCACCGATCTGTCAAGCTATGAGCCACCTCAGGGAAATATCTGTTTACTTTCCTGTTGGACAGTGGATGGTAGGGGCATGAATAGAACATGCCTGCTAGGAATAAATCAAAAGGTATTTTTGGAAATCTATTCACAAGCCAAAAGGGTCCTAAGATATGAACACAGCTTTGATAAAACGTCTCTACAAAAGCAGTAAATATCAAGTGGTAGTGTATCCTCAGAAAGAGCAACAAATAAAATTAACAAGCCCCTTAAATGTTTACCAGATTTGATGGAAAATGGCTTCACACACATACATTTCAAAGACAACCTCAGTAAATAAAGAACACAGTATAAACATTCATAGATAAATACCAATGGTTTGTTTTGCTTTTCTCATATACTGTTTAGAAAGTAGTTACTGTTTTTGCTTCTAGCTTCCAACTCACAACCACCACACCACCACTGTCTCATAACTTGTTGCTTACTCACAGCTCCCTCTGTGCAGGATAATTTGCTCCTGTGATGTCTATAAATGGAGATGGCATTCAATACCATGGAGAGGAAACACACAGCAGCTTACCACGTCCCTCCTGCTCACACAAGAAAACTATTGCACTTACCAGCTTAAAACAAGTTCAACTGAAGAAGATTTACATAAAATGTTGGTTCTGAGACTGCAGTTCAAAGATGGGCAGTTGAAGAAACTTGCCAATAATTTCTCCTTTAATTTAATAATAGTAACAGTAATGCTGTCATACTGCAAGGGTTTTGAGATTGTAATATTGGGGACCATGGTCTGGTCAAGTGACAACCCAGCTGTATAAATAAATACACATAAAAACAAGCATTGTGCTTATAAAGCATGCAGACACCATTCATGAGCAACAAATTTAGACTATTTAAAAAAAAGAAGTCATCACAAAGATTTTCAATATGCTGCTCACAAAAATAAGGTTATGGGATAATGAAATATCCCATAATTAAATATCCCCATTTTTTTATGAGCCGTGTATTAAGGAATGAATATTTTCGACCTAACAATGTACATACTACTCACCAAAAAGGTTTCAGGTTTTGATTTTCATATGCCTTTATAATATGTCATGTTACATTTTTGAAATCATAACACACGTAATTTTTGGACAAGATGTTATAGCAGGAACAGATAGTGTACGGAAGCTGTTATGATGACTTGGATGAGGGACAAATGTAAACCCTTCTGTATGAGATGTGTGGTTTAATAACTGGTAAATAAAATTATTGATTAAAATGAGAAAGTCAAAGTATTAATATGTGCAATTTATATATTTTTTAAAGTACGTCGAAATAATGACACATGAGACATGCAGCAGGTGCAATGTAATTCAATCATTTTTCTGTTTATCTTTCACATAGTCATACAAATTATTTTATAATAAATCATGCAAATGAATGTGTATTATTTTAGGTTTAAACAACTTTGTTTTATTTTTATTTTTGTTTTAGTAAGTACGATTCCGGCCATCAGCCAAATGTTAAATTTGATTCTGTTTTGATTTTAACTAAAAATGTTC
>JAUZSV010417854.1:0-10938 GCA_034780495.1 Parotocinclus cesarpintoi
AAAAAGTAGTACTTAAAGTAGTCAGTCTACAGCTTGTTAACAGTGTAAATGTATACACACACACACACACACACACATACACACACACACATACATACATACACATACATACACGCACACACACACACACACACACATACATACATACACACATACATACACACAAACACACACATACATACACATATACATACACACACACACACACACACACGTACACACACACACACACACACACACGTACATACACACAAACACACACACGTCTATGTATATAAATGTTAATATGTGTATTCAACCTCCCCTGAATCTCCATTGCTATAAAAGTATACTAATAAACATAATTTATGTTTGTGTTTTTGTGTGTTTATGTATGTGTTTGTGTGTGTTTATTTGTGTATGTATGTATGTATGTGTGTGTGTATGTATGTATGTGTGTGTTTATTTGTGTATGTGTGTATGTATGTTTGTGTGTGTTTATTTGTGTATGTGTGTATGTATGTATGTGTTTGCGTGTGTGTATGTATGTATATGTGTGTTTGTGTTTATTTGTGTATGTATGTGTGTGTGTATGTGTGTTTATGAGTGTGTGTGTGTGTGTTTGTTTTTGTGTGTTTATGTATGTGTACGTGTGTGTGTGTTTGTGTGTGTATGTATGTGTGTGTGTGTGTGTGTGTGTATGTATGTGTGTGTGTGTTTATTTGTGTATGTGTGTATGTATGTATGTATGTTTGTGTGTGTTTATTTGTGTATGTGTGTATATATGTATGTATGTGTTTGTGTGTGTGTATGTGTGTATGTATGTACGTGTGTGTTTGTGTTTATTTGTGTATGTATGTATGTGTGTGTGTGTATGTGTGTTTTTGAGTTTGTGTGTGTGTGTGTTTGTTTTTGTGTGTTTATGTATGTGTTCGTGTGTGTGTGTGTGTGTGCGTGTGTGTATGTATGTATGTGTGTGGTGTGTGTGTGTGTGTGTGTATGTATGTATGTGTGTGTTTGTGTTTATTTGTGTATGTATATGTGTGTGTATGTGTGTTTATGAGAAGTTATGTATTTGTGTGTGTGTGTGTGTGTGTGAGTGTATATGTGTGTATGTGTTTGTGTGTGTGTGTTTATGTATGTGTGTGTGTGTGTGTGTACGTGTGTATGTAGGTATGCATGTATGTACATGTGTGTGTGTGTGTGTATACGTGTGTATGTATGTATGTACGTGTGTGTGTGTGTGTGTGTGTGTGTGTTTTGTATTGCTGCTGCAGGTCATGTTGTTAGTGCTGCAGGTGTAATGCAGGATTATACGTCTATCTCAGGTTATGGTGTGAGGAGCAGAGCTGTATGTCACTGTCAGAACCCAGTTCATACATTTGGTATTGTATGAGAACACGTTCTGATTCAGAGAAGAGTCGCGCTGAGACGCAGGATTTATTTACTACACCCAGAAGCGATGTGCATTAAAATCTCCAATCATTTTTCAGATCAGGGAGGGATATACCATGAGTGTATTAGAGAGTGGACTGAGTGGAATGCTAATGAGGACTGGTGGGATGAGACACTCGAGTAAAGCACGTAGGTCGAACACTAGCGCACACACTCCTCCTCATGTTTACTCCAAACTGCAAAAATAATGGCAGGAGGTGGAGAAAAAACACATTTATCATGATTCAAGAGATGAGCAGAGCGCAGAGGCTTTTCAGATCCTTCTTTCTGCATCCCCTCTCTCATCTGCACCAGCACATCCTACTCTTTTCCTCCGGGGCATCTTTTAAACATCTGATTTGTGTCGTTTCCAGATTTCTTGTCGTTCCCGCTCAGTTTTCCCTTCCTGTAGGCATGCTGAATCCTCTGATAATAATAGTACTTATTAATGTTTTTGCAGGCTACAGAAGGGAGGGCGCTGAGATGTGCTCTGACTCTGATAGATCGCCTGCAATTACAGGGTGCATCTCCATTTGCCAGGACCTGTCACTGAGATCCACATGAACACACACACACACACACACACACACACACACACACTTCTGCAGCCTCCCAATCTACTCTCTCACGCATCAAACCCATCCCTTGGCTTTTATTTAACATATGCCACAAGCATCCGATTCACTTCATTTCTGTGTCATATCTGACATGTCAAACATCTTAACCAATCACACGACTGTTTTTGGTTCTTAATATACATTTGGACAGTGTGAGCTTCAGGAATGTGGAACTTTCAGATGACTACAGACTCCTCCAGAATAACTAACAGCCTTTGTAAAAAAGGTCTATGAAAAATAGATTTGTGTCAGTTATTAATGACCTCACACGGTCTGTGTTCGATTTACAGTACTGTCCAAAAGTCTTAGGCCACTAGACTTGTTGTTTTAGCAAATGTATATTAACCATTTAATAAATATTGAAGACAATCGGACACTAAAATTTCAAACTTGGATTCGTCAATCCATAATTCACGTTTCCACTCATCTTTGTGAATGATCACAATCTATTGTGTGTAAAAAAGGTTTCTGGGCTGCTACTCTTGATCCATTTTCCCAGAACCATTCACATAAATATACTTCTCACAAAAATTGTTAAATCATTATAATAATAATGAAGTATCACCTACTTTTGTGAGCAGTGTATATATACAATTAAAGCAATTGAGGGTTAAGGACCCAACTGTGGTAGCTTGGCAGAGGTGGAATTTGAATCCCGGACCATCAGGTCCAGAGCCCAGTACTTTAAACGCTAGGCTACCACAGTCCCAACAGTCCGCACTGATTTAGTTTTTCAGGTTTTATATATTCACATGTTCAAATTAATGAATCATAATTATAAAAATCAAAAGGAAACACAGGCTTAGCTTGCTCTGAGCCCTCTGATTTCACCAATAGAGTAAGTGTTTTGCTTTTACTTTTCATTTTCAATCCATTACTCACTAAATGACATGAGATTTTTCAACACTTTATGATAAAACAATGATTAATAATTTTGTCCCAATGTAGATTAATGTAAGTGTTGTGAAACAACAAGTGAAACATTAACTTCATAATCATTACTTATCATAGTCTTTTCTATTATACAGAATAGACCGCTCTATCGAATTCCTCGGTTCATGATAGATTTAACTTATGGTGGATTTGTGGAAACGTAGCCCCACCATAAACCAGGATTAATGCATATAATGCCTTATATAATGTGTATTCTCTGGGAATCTGGAACAGATTCATTCAATTTATATCATTGTGGCAAAAATGTGCCTTGGTTTAATTGTTTTCGGTTCTCAATAAGCCTTCTGAAATGGATTACCAATGAGAACCCAGGTACCACAGTGTATTTTAACAGTGATGAGTATCTCTTTACTGTAAATTAACAGCTATCTTCTGTGTGCGCACATCAAAACAAATTTCTCATTTTATTCGCTTTCACCTTAAAGGCAAATCGGAGCCGAGGCTGAGCTGATATTAACTTGATGTCAAATGGCTGTGTTGTGTGTGTTATTTTCTGTATGATTAAACATGGCAGGCATGGAAATGGGCTTCTCACGCCTTGAGCCAGTGTCAGAGGCATGAAGGCACTGTCAGAATACGTGATCAAAGCACGGACAAACAGAAAGAAAAGGAAGTGGATGTTATTCATTCTTCTATGAGTAAACCACATACTAGAAAATGGTTTCATGTAAGGCTTCAGCGCTTCATTCTTATTCCCAGCTTTATTAGAATAATTCCCATACAAGAAACACCAATTAGCTGTAACAATAAAAGCCTGCCTAATATTATCCAGGTCCCCCTTGTGCCACAAAGGCCCTAACCAAGGCATGGCTTCCACAAGACCTCTGAAGTTGGGGAATATGACACTAAGCCATTAGCAGCAGATCCTGTAAGTAATGTTTTTGGGCTTATTTTAAGATTCTTTTTAATTATTGTCCTACTTAAAGAACCAAGATCCAGGCTTAAGTATTTGATTTTATTTTATTTATGTATTCATCATGTGCTGGTACTTGATAAGTCCATGATATCATGTTGTCCAGGGGCTAAGAAAAGCCCAAGAATACCAAAGATTCAATACCACACTTCACAGAAATGAATTTGGAGTGAGTGTTCATGTGAGCGCTAACTTTTCCAGGCAGTTCATGGCCACTGCTGTTAGTGCAACTGATCAGCAACCATTGAGGCTTAAATTGATTGATTCCTTGACAGCAGACGCTTTCTTCTGGCAATCCTTGCAACTATATATAACTTGGCATCTGGTTGTAGTTAGGGAGAAATTCTGGCCTAACCAGTGTTGGGGAAATGTGTTACTAATGTGATTTTTTTTCTGCAACGAGGGGATTTTATGCATTATAGACTCTTTGTTATAACGCTTTGAGGGCTGCCCATTTCTCTTGATCATCTTTGAGATGTTTCTACACCTTGTTCGGAGTCAACCTGTGGTAAATTCAGTTGGTTGGACATGACATGGAAAGAAAAAAACTGTCTATATAAAGTAGGAAGAAAGAACTGCCTGTAGAGATCAGAGACAGGATTGTATGCAGACACAGATCTGGAAAAGGCAACCCAAGAGCACAGTGGCCAAAAACCTAGAGCTGGCTGTCCCACCAAACTAATTAATCAGAGAAAAGGACCTTGTTAAGAGAGGTGGCCAAGAACCCAATGGTCACTCTGGCTGAACTCCACATATCCTGTGTGCAGATGGAAGAGACTTCCAGAAGGTCAGTCACCACTGCAGTACTCCACCAATCTGGGCTCTATGGCAGAGTGGCCAAACAAAGAATCTGCTCAGCAAAAAAACAGAAAAGCCAACATAGAGTTAGCAATAATAAGCATCTAATGAAAACCATAAACAAATTGTCCATAAAGAACAAATTGGTGGAGTGCTGCAGTCATGATTGATCTAATGAAAACCATAAACACATAAAGTCCATAAAGAACAGATTGGTGGAGTGCTGCAGTCATGGTTGATCCTCTGAAAGGTTCTTCAAACATCACAAATTTCACAATTTCAAACATCTCAAAGATTATTAAGAGAAACGAGAAGCTCCCAGAACTAAATTTCAAGCGTCATTGCAAAGGGTCTGCATATTAATGTCCTTGCAAAATTTTAGATCTTGATGTTTAATATATTAACAAAAAATCCTAAAATGCTCTGTTTACTTTGTCATTATGGTTATTAAATGCAGAATGATGCAGCAAAAAACTTTCTTATTTTAACAACATAGCAAAATGTAAAAAAGTGAAAGGGTCTGAAGACTTTCTGAATGCTTCATTTATTTAGATTTCACTGACATATATTTATAGGAAAAAAAAAATTATTCATAATTCAAAACCATGCTTAGGTTGAATAAAAGATTAGAAGGATGGGCGATAAAAAAGTTTTTTACAGTCTGATTGGTTCATGATTAACGGGGTGCCAATACTTGTGGAGGGCACTGCCATTTATAATGCACCATGGTATTTACTGCAATTCTGAGTATTGATCTGTTGCTGCAGTCACACTAATTGCTGTTTATGAGGAATGCATGGAAACATGTAATGGTGGATCTTCAGCGTTCAATATTTCATCCCACTGGACCTTGTAACTGGATGGAATTAATCTGCTGGCTGAATGTTAATATGTGGAATGAATAAAGTCTTCAAGCTACCATTTCATGTATCTATCAAGTCTCTACCCACGTAGCTGTTTGCTTGAGTAGAAAATTTGAAGAGTTACAGCTAATACAGATTCCTTGTGTTTGAATAAATCCCACTCAGTTCTGCTCATATCACTATTGTTTTCTCCTTTTCCTGTTAAGGTTAGGGTTTTACTGCTTTTACTGCTGCTCATAAACTAGGGCACTGGCTGTCTTCAGGCATCACGGTGAACGAGTGAGAATTTTAAGATAAAAAGCAGAGAGAGAGAAAGAAGGAAAACAGAGGAACGAGGACAATACACAGCTGTCTCCTGGCAATCCTGAGGAAACATGATCGCCACAAGGTAATCGACATGAGCAACCTCAGGAGGAAACACACCATCCATAATTTACCTCAGTCAATGTAAAGCGAGAGACAATATTGGCCTTCCCAAGGTTTCTTGATTATAATGTTTAGGAAGTTTTTCCTTTCCACTGTTGCCCTAGGCTTGTTTAATTTGAGATTGGCCATGGAAGATAACCAAACACTTTAAAGCTGCTTTGAGGCAATACTCTATAAATATAAATAATAAATAATCCATAAATGCTCTATATATGTAAAACGTGCAATATAAATAACTTGACTTGACCAGAATCTCAAACAAAAGAGCAATATTGCTACGTTTGGTAATTCACTCATAAGGAAACATCCTGGGCTACAGGTAACTGTTCACCACGTGAGGTTTTTTTTCCCCAGTTCAACATCGTGATAATTAAATCTGATTAAACAGTTCAATAATTCAACAAGATTCTCATGAAGTAACCTACATCCATCAACATCGTCAGGAAGGAACACACCAGAACACAGAATTCCACATGGGGTAGGATACTTCAGTGCCCTCTAAAGGCAAATGAACTTCAAAGCCAACAACATCGAGTTAGTTTCCATTTACAAGACAAGACAGTGGCTCAAATGTAGCTTTCTCTGGCAGGCTGAATGGAACACTCTCGAGTAGAACCGCTGCTCCTTTATGTTGAGAAGAGCCAGTTGAGGTGGTTCCAAGATTTGGAGGCCTTAGAGTAGACCCAGGATGTAGCTAGCCTGGGATCCCCCGGAACAAACTGGTAGAAGTTGCAGGGGACATAGATGACTTTGCTTCTTTGCTTACCCTGCTTTCACTGTCACCCTGAATACCCTCTCCCCCTCCTCCTTTTACTGGACTAGTTTTTACCATGGGTATGGTTCTAACCATGCTTCAACTCAAGTAGTAACTCAACTTTATGTACTCTGTCTATACCTGGTGGTACACTATTCAGGATACATGCTTGCCTGCATCCTCTAGATTCGGGATAAACTCCAAACCCATTGATCCCTGGACCATCTCAAGACCTACCACGACCCTGAAGTGGATACGTGTTTGGAGAGATCAAACTATGCTGATATAATATTTAGTCACAGAATGCTGTAAGGTCCTCACACCAAATTCATGTTTCATCAAACTAGAAGGAGGCGACGTTATTGACATTTGTACTTCCTGCTAGCCTAAGTAGGCCAAAGACACAGAGCATGAGCACAAAAGGAGGGCAGCTGAAACCCAGCAAAATGAAAATCGTTTAGATAAGAGAATAGTGAAGACGGGGAAAGAGTAATGAGAATTAGGAGCTGCTTACAAAATGGATTTCTCTTTGATCTGCCTCTTGTCACATCATCTGTGCAGTAATGGACTAAAAGGACAAAAAATGAGATAAAACACCAATGTGTTTGATTTAAGCCTTTGAAGTCTTTAGAATTTCAGATTTATTTTTGTCATTTTTGTTTCACATACGTTTTTGACCTTGTCCATTACAACAAAAAGGATTTTTAGATTATATTAGACAGCAAAGAACAAAGTAATATAAACAAGACTGACTGAGCTCAAATCATTTATGATTAACTTTAAATTCAAACTAATCTAAATTAAACTCTCCATGGCTTAGCAGTGTAAGGCATAAGATTTTACAGTGAACAGGGTTATAACAAGTGCTGCCACTATTTCTTTTCAGCAACATCAAGTATTTGGGAATTTTCCCACATATTCTGGTAATTAATTAATACACAGTTTTAATACATAGACAAACATAATTAACCAACCCCCTCAAAACATTTCAGAGTAGCCAGTCCATCTAACTTTCTCTACTTTTTTGCTTGACCACCATTTAAAGATAAAAGTTAGGTCATGGGTGTCCAAATTTTTTGCTTGTGTATCAAGCATAACTGACCTGTTTTGTCTTAATCTGGCAACATAGTGTTTGCCATCTTGTTTTATATAATCTGGACACGATTTATGTGAACCTCTGACAATCCTGTGTTTTCAGGAAAAGCAACTAATCAAAGTGCTCAGGAGTAGAAGTGAGTGCACTAGTCTAAGCAGCCATTGCAGTCAAATTGAGAAGCATTGCATTTCTCCCCTGTGAGCTTCACTCGCCACAGGTTTACACTACTCACTTGTGCTACCAAGTAACATAATAAATGGTTGCATAAATGAAGTCAAACTCGAGAAGAATCCGATCAGAGTGCTTGTTTAAATAAAAATATTGGTATTTGGTGCCAGTGTATCAATAACTTATCACAAAAATAGATACAATATTCACAGAGGGCGGTTCTGTCCCATTATTTAAATGAACCGCACTTTAGGGATCAAACTTTGAGTTCCAACTTAGTTTGTAGTTTAAATCCTGATGATACAGTTTACATTCACACCAGGAATGTGACTTGGAGGTAAACTCCTGGGCACTGCTCTTCTAGAGTCTGGGCTTGCAAAATCTGTCCAACTGACCCTTCACCCGTCTCACCAATGATTCATACCTTCATACCGCAATCCATCCATCCATCCATCCATCCATACATTTATCTCTCCGACCATCTACCATTTCCTCAACCAACAAGTGCCTTTAGTATAATCCATTACGAACCTTCAGAGTCTGTATATAATATCCCTACCCAGGGCATGACTGGTGTTCCCATCTGCTCCCATTATTCTTTTTGTTAAACTGAACCAAAATGCCAGATATTTTACAAAATTGAGATATTGACCATTTGGTTGATTTGGTCTTAAAAAAGAGAGACGTTAGAGACGTAAGAGGAGAGGGCAGAGGAGAGGGCCCTAGTTCTCTCTCCAGCATGATAAATCATTCAGCCCATGGAGGTAACATCTGTTGTCATGCCTTAGAAAGGCCAAAACAATGCGAGAATGGTTGGGAAATATGGTGTCCCATATTGCACCATGAACACACATCAATTAATAATGCATCAGTGTAATGTAAGTGTAAAGTAGTGCAGATATTTGTACATTAATCATGTTGTCTTGATCACTCAACGAGTCAGGAAAGAAAGTGAAAGGAAACAAGTAGAATTGACAGCAAACAATAGCTTAGCAAATTGATTGAATAACCTAAGCATATATTGATAACGAAAACGTACCTAGTAATCTAAAAAAAACCTGTGTTTTACTAGCATGTAGTTTGCTAACATTATCCAGCTAAAACTTCCACAGCAAAGACAAACACAGTTTTCATTGTGTCCAAGCTGGTTTAGCTGGTGAACTTTAATACTATTCGTATTGTTCGTACTGTTAATAATAATAAACAATAAATACAAGAAGTTAGTAAAATACGTATAAAGAAAAGGGATAATAAAGCAAAACTTTATAACCATTAAGACGAATGCAGTTTTTATTGTGTCCAAGCTGGTTTAGCTGGTGGACTTTAATACTGTTCCCCCGTGAGCCACTAAACCAGCAGACCAGTATCCAAACCATAACAGCTGATAATTACTGGTTACACTGTATGCTAGTTTTTAACTGTTTTTAAAGCAAATAATAAAACTGTCATTGATTTACTCACTTTTAACACCAGCTTAATACAATTTAGGGTCACAACGGGCTGGGGCCCAACTGGCACCACAGAGAGCAAGGTAGGAAGTAACCCTGGACAGGTTGCCAATCTATGGCATAACACACGGCATAAATGAAATACCTAATACAGCCTTAATTTAGTTTTATCTAGGTAGCTTAGCATTTGTTAAATGTTTTTAATAGTCATAAGCAGTAGAACCTCAGAATTCAATCTTATTTGGTTCCAAAATGCTGTTCAAACTCCGAAATTTTCCAGAAGTAAAGCAGAGTTTTAATAGGTTTCCCACCCCTATTTTATGCCGACATTAATATGCAGTTAATAATTAAAACAAAGTAACATAACTCAATAATAATAATAAACAATAAATACAAGAAGTTAGTGAAATATAAAGAAAAGTGATAATAAAGCAAAACTTTATAACCATTAAGACGAATGCAGTTTCAGTTTGTATTATCACTGGGACAGTGGCACATAGACTTGGGCGTGTCTAAAATCACCCCCATAGAGTAATATTATATACATATTATATGTAAGAATAGAATATAATATATATAATATGCCTAGCATCTCACCAAAGTTAATCTTCTTTTGTGTTTTAGGGTGATTGGAATACTATATTGGTACATTATTGCCAACTGGACTGGACTGAATGTGATTGGAAGATCGTACCATTGTGTGTCTTGTCTGCTTAGGATTTCGAGTGTTTAAAGTCTTCATTTTTGTCCAAGTCTGAAGGAAAAAAATCTAACTTTTTAACTATAAAATTTCTGTATCAGGGACTTGATTAAGGTCATAATCTCAGCCAAACAAATCAAAGTTACTTTAGTGTAGCACATTCTGACCCCTGTTTTAAGCTGTCACAAGGAAATGTCTTCCGAAACGTGTTTAAAACGAAACAATATGTATTTTGCTTTGTGTTTCACCCAAATTTGCCCCAAACGCCAAACGAACCTCAAAACAAAAGCCTTCATAGGGACGCATTGAAAAAATAGACAGACGGACAGGTGAAAAGCTCCATAAACTGAACTGTGAGGCTTCAATATTAATTCTTTAATATTCATCATATTAAACAGTTGTTTTTTCACTAATAAAGGAGTTTCTCTGGAGCAAAAATTCTAGCCAGCGTGAAATGCAAATGAAAAAATGGAATTTCACAAGCCGAAAAATTCCAGCTGAGTAAAAAGCAGGCCTTCTCTGTTTGCCTTCTTGTGATAAAACATGCACCTCGGACGAAATAAGCTGTGGTTAATCTCCTCACCAACCCTTTTTTCAATTACAAGTGAGGGGAAGGCAGCGAGGTGGGAGGATTACAAGGATATTTGGGCTTTCAGATTGACAGCAAAAACAAATTGAGGCTCCCTGCATGAAGGGTCTCTAAAGACCTAAGCGACAGGCGGAGAGATTTGGTAGCCTAAGAACACACACACACACACACACACACACACACACACACACACACACAC
>JAUZSV010417865.1:0-10938 GCA_034780495.1 Parotocinclus cesarpintoi
GTTTGTGATGTATCAAGAGCCACGGTATCCAGGGTAATGTCAGCATACCACCAAGAACGACCAACCACATCCAACAGCATTAACTGTGGACCCAAGAGGAAGCTGTCTGAAAGGGATGTTCGGGTGCTAACCCGTATTGTATCCTAAAAACATAAAACCACGGCTGCCCAAATCATGGCAGAATTAAACGTGCACCTCAACTCTCCCGTTTCCACCAGAACTGTCCGTCGGGATCCACAGGGTCAATAAACACGGCCTGCTACAGCCAAGCCTTTGTCCAAATCCAGGTGTTTTATTGTCTAACCCCTGTATATATGACTGGTCTTGAGATGAACTCGTGTATGGATATAACCACTGATGGCGATAGCGACGTTAAAAAAGCCTAACAAACAAACTTCCAGAAAGTCTTGGGTCGTACAAGAGTGCAATGACTGAGCAGAAACAGCAGCGCGCCTTTTTTGTCCAAAATAACTTTGCACGGCATTGTTTACACGTTCTTGTGCATGCACTGTACGCCTAAACATGTTGCATTAATTATAACAGCATAATTTGGCAAAACGGACAAATTTACAATCAAACATGGTCTCATATTTATAAAGGGAGCACTTGAGAATATTAAAAAGAAATAAGTGTCCCCCTCGCAGGAGGATTGTATTAGATATGCTGCATGTAAATTCATTTTTCATGTCTAAAAAAGTAGGCCAGGACCCGAGTAATCCTCATCAGGGCCCAATCTGACAGATCTGAAAAGTATGTGATTAATTCTTCAATATTAATCATGTAATTCTTTCATATACAACAAAGATTAAGCGTGATTTGCTAAGATATTTGGCCATGTCAAAGAGTTAAGACATTACAGTTTGGATTTAAAATGCATCTGAAGATTAAAAAAAATGATTGGCAAACTATTACTGAGGATTATAAACGAAGGAAAATTGATTTTCCTTTCGATTTAAAAGCAGATAAGGAGCAGGTGGTACGTTCTGTGTAGTGACGGGAAACAAGGTTAACGCAGAAGATTTGTACGTTATTTTCATTTTGTGCCCTTCTTTTGCCAGACGCTAAAATTAAAGCAATACCTTGTAAGAGCAACAAGATCTGTTCTCGATTCATGCTTCACAGCTCCAGGATACATAGCACTAAAGAAATGCAGAATGGCTTTGATCTTTGCTCATTCGTTGGGAAAAAAAAACCCTTTATGGCTATGAAGTATGCCTCAGTTTTAGAGTGAATCTTGTTTCGCCAAGCATCAGTGTGTTTATATGTGAATGAGAATTGTTCCGGAGGTGACATGAAGCTTCAGGCTGAAACGGAATATGCTAAACTTACAAGTGCTTTCAGAAAAACAGGGTCCTTTCAAAGCCCCAACTTTTTTGTATTCAGATTACTTGACACATGCCAGTGATTTCTAAAGTAAAAGTTAGGAGCACAAAGGAAAGGAGTGCAAACTTCACAAACACTCGTCAAGTTGTAGCATCAACGAATCCTCAATACGAAGGACCAAGGATATCTTTAAGGTTCATTTGCAAATATAATGTACACAAAGACAAAACGTCTATTATTTTTTTTCTAATATTGTTGTCGTTTAGGGCATTGTCACCTTGACATTTAGTCATTTCGCTCTTATTCACGGCAACAAATCAACAAGTGAAACAATTCTTACAAGGGATAAGCCAAGGTAAAGGTCTTGCTCAAGAGTCCAGCGGTCCAGCTGGGACTTTAACCCTGGACCTACTGGCCAGTAACCCACTACTTTAACCAGTACGACACCAGAGTCATATTCATACATTCTTTATTGTCTTATCTGCTTATCCTAGTCAGGGTTGGGGGAGAGCCAGTGCCTAGCTGGCAGCACAGGGTGCAGGGCAGGAACAAGATCTGTGGGAGCCTAGCGGTTAAGGCACTGGACTGAACCTGAAGGTCCTGGGTTCAAAAAGCAGGGCTCTTAACCCACAATTGTTTGAATTATAAGAACATATTAGTTGTAAGTCGCTCAGGATAAGGGCGTCTGCTAAATTCCGTAAATGTAAACAACCCTAGAGAGGTCCCCTATCCATTGTAGGGTACACACACACACACACACACACACACACGCACACACACACGCTAAGAGCACTTTGGAAATACCCAGTTAACCTAACAAGCATGTCTTAAGAGTTTGTGAGGAAACCGGAGTATCTGGAGAAAACCCATGCAGACATGTGGAGAAGATGCAAACTACACACAGGTGGAGCCCAGGGTCAGGATCGAACCGAGAATTTCTAATCTGCGAGACAAGAGTGCTAACCACTACATCACCATGCTGCCACCAGAGTCGTATTATTAACCAAAGAAAACCCCAGAAAACAATCAATAATCGATAACACCTAATCACCAAAACGTTCATAAACGGGAACCAAGTCCTTTAAAACTTCTTTTATATAACGAACTCCTTTCTATAAATGGGTTTAGGATGAAATAAGTAAAATGTGAAGCAAAGTGTTCTAGTTTCTGCCGCTTTTGTATCCACACCATGGATGAGATTACATTTTCATCTGAAGTATTTAGCAGCACTCAGTCATATTACTTAAAGCTGCCTATTGATGGGGAAATACCAAATAAAACATTAGGATAAGAGATGGGAAGTTTAAGCTTACCATAAGTTTATCTCCTTTTAAAAGGGGAATCGTGTTTTGTGAAACCTTGGGTGTAATCTCTGGGTTAATTCTAAACTTTTAATCCACACTGATGCCATATGTGGAGGTTCAGAGTTGCATTATTGCTACAGTTATTCAGCATAACTGTACACAGTATTTGTGCATGGCTCAGCACAGAAACAACAACTAACTGTGAATTGCAGTTAATAGATCAGTTTCATACTGTAAAAACATTACAATAAAACAATTTACAGGGAAGTTTTTTATTATGATTATGTTGTACAGGAAACTTTTCGATGAAGCAATTAGAGAACGCTATTAAACCAACATCTTTAGCAAGTTTATAAGGAATAATGCAGATCTAATCTTCCACAGACTGCTACTCACTACCAGCTACCTGCTACCAGCTCCCAAATACCAGTTACCTGCTCCCAGCTCCCAAATACCAGTTACCTGCTCCCAGCTACCAGCTCCCAAATACCAGCTACCTGCTCCCAAATACCAGCTATCTGCTCCCAGCTCCCAAATACCACTTACCTGCTTCCAGCTACCAGCTCCCAAATACCAGCTATCTGCTCCCAGCTCCCAAATAACAGTTACCTGCTACCAGCTCCCAAATAACAGTTACCTGCTACCAGCTCCCAAATACCAGCTATCTGCTCCCAGCTCCCAAATAACAGTTACCTGCTCCCAGCTCCCAAATACCAGCTATCTGCTCCCAGCTCCCAAATACCAGCTCCCTGCTCCCAGCTCCCTTCTGTATCTGCTACTTGCTCTGCTCAGGTCTGTCCTCTCCCCTGTTCTGCCTCTGTTCCAGGTTTCCCTTCCCAGTTCGGTCACAAGCTTAGCTTTCTCTATCTTTGTGCACTGTTAGCATTAGCCTTTAGCTTCCTGTCTCGTGTAATATTGTGTGTACAGTTAGTGCTATCCTTTAGCTTTTTTCTCCATGTATTATTGCTTGTACTGTTGGTATTAGCCTTTAGCCTCCTGCCTCGTGTATTGTTGTGTTTGCAGTTAGCAGCAGCAATTAGCCACCAGTCTGCTCTTAAGTCTGTAGTTTTCTTTATTGTCTCTTCACCTTTTCATTGTCTAATTGTTTAAATAAAGTTATCACACTCATGCTTTCGTCTCTTCTCCACCATCACCGGAGTACGAGCGGGACACAATCAAACACAAGCACAAACATAGTGAAATTTAGGTTGTTTTTAGAGCAAACTCCTCTTTTGAAGTACTTTGATTAGTTTACTACTTGAAAAGCTTCTAAAGCCATTAATGCTGTAAGGTTCCACTCGTCTGATGTTCGGGTGCATTTTTAATGTCTGCTTTTAAAGCGAGGACGCTCAGATGAGTGCAAGGATCCTTTTCTCCTCCAGCTTTAGAGACTTTTTTAGACGATGCACACCGACAACAAATGTTGACCTTGCTGTTCAGAGCCAGAGGCCTTCGAGGTATATGCAAACACGGCAACATGGACACCTCAAAAGAGGCCCTGCGTTTGATGTTGATGGCGGCCATTTTCAAAGCAAGCAAAAGATACCCATAGGCTTGAATTCCATCAAACACCTTTGATATATGTGTCTCTTCAGTGTTTATAATTACAAACAAGGTGCATCATGATTAAAACATTGAGGAGGAACGAAGACCAAAGAGGGTTTAACCAAGAGCCCTGTTGGGTCTGAGCATGGAGAAAGGTTTGTGTCAATTTCACACTGACAACACCATCCAGGGCAGCTTAAACACACACAGTCCTGGTAATCACATATTTATGGGGACTTTCCACTAACAGAATGATTACAGCAGATTAATAACTATACCCCTACCCCTAAGTGTCAAACCAACCCTGACTTCAATAACCGAAAGCAAATGTTTTGGTTTGGATGGTTTTTCAAATAAAAGTTGCCATTTTTACAATAATTATAAACAAGTAATTATTAACTAATAAACAAGTGGAACAATTGGTGCCAAAATAATAACAAATACCCGGTCACTCACACACACTCGCAAACGCACACACTCACGCTCACACACACACACGTGCACACACACCCACACACTCACACTCACAGACGCACACGCACTCTCTCTCTCACAGACACACACACACACACACACACACACACACACACACACACACACACACACGCACACATTTCTGGGTTAACATGGAGTTCTTATAGAGCGGCTCTCCATTACAGGTTTGGATAAATTCTGGCAAACCCATCATAAGTTCAGCGAACTTTTCGTACACTAAGGAGTTAAATAAATACAGTATATTTAGCAGCTTCAAACATTTAGATTAGACTATAGTTGGGTAATATCATTAACGCAAAGCGTATTTTACAAAGTGTTTGAATCTATCTAATTTAAGTATTGAATGTGAACAACAAATCCATTGATGCTGCTCAGCTGAACAGTCTGGATTTCCAACATCGGCCGGAGAGCGTCGCACCATGATTCACTTGCCTGAGCTCAAATCTGACTACAAACTTCTGCTGAATTTGTATTTATGTACATGATCAGATTTCCATTGTAAATACAAAAAAATGGTTGATCATCGTAAACCTGGGAGCGCCTGTACTAATTTGATTGTGTGTGTAGTTAGTGAAGTTGATTTACTAAGAATAACTGTGTTTAAAAAGACAAAAAAATCTATACATAAACAATGTGATACATCCTTTGTAAAGAAACATCCATGCATTCATTATCTTCCACTTATAATCCACACAGGTCAACCGGTGCCCACCCTGCAACTCTGGGCGCAGGGGCAGAACCAACCCTAGACCGGGTGCCTATCCTTGGTAAAAATAGATATCTTTATTCTGTTCTTAAACTAGCTATATATTAGTAAATATTCGGTTTTGACCAAATCGTATTAAATATGATCAGAAGCCCATATTGTCATAGCAGTAGGCATCACATTTAGACCGATTCAGGTTAATACAACAAATCTATACATTTCTAGTTTTTCTCCATTTTAAAGGCACTTCATCACACTTTCAAATATTCTTCACAATTATCTATAGCGTGCAAATCTGTCATAAGCATGTTATACAATATAAATATATAAAACCCATTAATGGCTTAAGCCATTTAAGCACAAAACAGCAAAGAATAACAGCGTTCAATTTTGCACTGCATACCCCGTACAAACAAGAGGCCTCGACTTTCTACATACATCGGATTAAGGGTTTTGATTAACTTCCCGATCCCCTCTTTTTTTAACTTAAAACAGGTTTGTACAAATCTACAACACAAAATGGCATTCATTATGTCCTTCCACTTGTTACATTTCTTTCCATCTTTAGCAAAAGGATTCAGCCAAACATGGGGTGACTCATCAAAATGGGAAATGACTCTTTAAATGTACTGTCTACACCTGACACTGCTTTGCCAGTAGAACTAGATGCACACATGTTTTTCAGCTCGGTGTTAGACCTTGCAAATTAAAGCATGTCCACACGACACGGCTGCTTGACTTTTAATAACAAATTCCTTTTCTTTGGGTGTTTGTGAGGAGTCCTGTGCCTCCTTTGCCATCCGTACCCTTGGCTCTGACCTGTACACTGAATAAAAGCCTCACCCACTCTTCCTGAGCACTGTTTCAAATCTATTTACAGCAAAGTGTGTATCTAGTGATCAAAGAATGCAGAGGTGCCCTAATTCAATGTTGTACACTTTCACGCTTGACAGATAAACAATGTTTACGTTCAACCACAGCTCTGTATTTTGGACCTGACATGCATCAAGCTGTATACTAATTAAGGAGAATAACTAAAACAGAGATGGCACATTACGTTGCTCATTTAAAACCTGACATCATCCTAAGACACAGTTATGAAATTAGCTTGAGCGGTTTTGCCGCTGTTTTGTCCTTGGTGGCGTTTACATTTAAAGCATTCAAGCAATGGTGGGTTAAGTGTCTTGCTTTAGGACCCAACTGTGGTTTTTGGCAGAGGTGGAATATGAACCCAGGACCATCAGGTTCATTCAGGTCCAGTACCTTAACCTTACCAAAGCATTGGTAAATTGGGACCTGTGTATATCTACAGAAAATACATATACACAAAGGTGTGTAGATATAAAAAAAATACTATTCTGGAGGAGGTTTAATTTGGTCTTGTGCTTAAAGGTGAGCCCCTGGAATAATAATAAAGTCAGTCAATTGTACTGGATTCACTTCAAAGGGCTGCCAATTGAAGAGACCTAAGCCATTTTTGAAACTTGGGAATAGCCCCCTCATCGTGTGGCTGGGCACAGTGGGTGATTTTGTCCAGAAGCCATGTTCTGCAAAAGTCACACGTAATGTCAAATGGTCAAGGGCTGTCGTGCCGAGATTAATGAGGAAGCTCAAGACCCTCCAGGGGGTCGGATGGAGGGGTAGGTGGGTAGAGGAGCACACATGGGCTAACTCACTCTGGATGAGTGAGCCAGAATATCCTCCATCTGACATTTAGGTAATTAACGGAAATTATGATCCAACTGGTGTTTACATAATGTCTCTATCACAGCACTTTAATGATGCCTGATATCATCTCAACCGTTAGCAAATGGCCTGTCACAAACAAGCACTGATTTAGAAACATCCTAAATATATGGTGTATTTTGCATTGTCTCAATACCTAATCATATATTACCCTTTGTTTCGACGAATACACAATGGCCTAAGCGTATACAGTGAGTCCTTTTCATCATGCGCTGGTGTAAAATGCTACAGTACTTAGCGTAACAGCTAAATAAGTAATGACAGGAATTTTTTAAACGCTACAACCAGCTGCATTTGAGTAAAAGGCTTTCACTTGTCTCCTTAGTATTGCACTCTCCTGATCTCTATGTGTGGTCTAAATGAAAACTCAAACAGATCCATTCCCCTCACAAGTTCCCTCACAGACCTAGGGATCAATACACAGACATGTGGGTATTGATCAGCGTAATGGTGGCAATACTCACAAATTTGCCAAAACAAGACCTTTTTTCAGGAGGTGCTGGCCCTGCAGCATGAGTGCTCTAAGTGTAATGTTTTTACAATGTCCTTGGATTTTATAGACTACTGGATTATATAGTATTACGCTGTTCACCTTACAATCAAAACGACTTGAAAACATCACATGGCTTATGAAGCCTTTAAGAACAGCCTTAGGGAGGAAACCTAGCTGATAGTGTATTGAAATAAAGTTTTTAAATGGCATATCAAGAACTGATTGGTAGTGTCTGAGTGAAGAAAGAGCAGTCGAGAGATAATCCCAGCTAGAGCGATCCCTTCTGGGCCTGCGATTGACTGTTACCCACCAGAGTGCAGTAACTCCCTCCATCGGTTGGACATTAAGAGACGATGTGCCTCCAAGGACCTCCCACTGAGGAGTCATTTTATAATCTAGTTGTTTTATAATGTAGTTTATTTATTTTATTACTATTTTACATTTTATTATTCATTTGTTATTGATTTAAATTATTTACCTAATTTTGCTGTAATTTAATATACTTTTAAGTATTTATTTAATTAACATTTAGGCCACCCATGGAAGATGGGTCGTCTGTTGAGTCTTGGTCCTCCCAAGGTTTCTTCCTACCACTTTCAGGGAGTGTCGCCCTAGGCTTGCTCAACTTGGGATTGGCCTTTTAAGATAATATTTTTAATACTGTAAAGCTGCTTTGAGACAATGCACCATTGTAAAAAGCACCATATAAATGAATTTTAATTAAATTGATTTAGCGTTCCTACAAATAAGCTTAGAAAGCGATGTACGCATGCGCAGTAAACCGAAGTAGGGTAGCTCGATGAGCAGCACAGTTCGACAGAACACCGGATCGCGTCATAACTAAAAACCAGCAATTAAAACATAAAACCAGATTTATTAGACATAGCGTCGTAAAATCGGTTTAGCCGACGTCGATTGCGCCTTAATCCGGGGAATGTTCCGCCTAAAACCCCCGCTCCTCGTTCTCCCCTTCCTTTGTAGGCTAGTGTAAACAGTCACTCGTGCCACGCATTGCTACGCACTTCCGATTTTTCAAGGGAAGTGATCGAGGGGCTGTGAAAAATACAACTGAAACACAGCCAGTGCTTATTGAAACACTGCACCTCTATTACAATGATAAAACACATTTTCCTGACTGGCAGTCCAGGTAAGCCGTTAGTGGGTCTGATTTAAACCTCAGACTACTGAGAGGTTAAGTAACGCAGTTTTTATTTGTATTTACTAAAGGGCTGCTTACTGTATTGGCTGTTATTTTTAGGAAACCTTTATATAGTTGAACATAAAAACCGTTAACGTGTTACCGCTTAAACTTTTACCTTGGTCCGGAGTCTGTGTTAAAGTATCTGCCCTGTTGCCATTTAAACTTTTATAGGCTGCATTAAAACACGGGCAGCTACGGGGTTGTGTTTACTTTTAATGTCAGGTGTTAAGACCTGAAGTTATTCAGAGAGACGCGTGTAATTCAACGTCGTTTTTTGTAAACAGTCATATTAGGGATCCACATAAACGAAAAAACCTTGCTGTACAACAAGGCGTTATTTAGTATATACTGTTTCCTCGCCACTTCGTGGTTCACCTTTCGCGAACTCGGTGCATCGCGGGTTTTAAAAAAATATTAATAGAAAAATATATAGCGCGGATTTTCGCCGGGTTTTTGCGGAACTTTTACATTAAAAAAATTCAAAATTTATTAAAATATATATTAAAAAAAAGTACTTCTAACAATAAAGAAATGTTATAAATCTTAAAATATTATGATTTACAGTAAATAGCGTATTAACGCAGCGGATGAATACGCACCAAAAACGAGAAGTAAGACTAGAGCATCGGCCGCCTGAGTCACTACTTGCCAACATGACAAGTTTTTTATCTGCGGTTTTGTGTTCACTGTTTGTGAAAGTTTCATTATAGACTGAATTCATTCAAGCCCAACGATGCCACCCAAACATTCTGCGAGTTCTACGGCTAAAATAGTGTATAAATACTTAATAAATATAGCGTCCCTACTTCGCAGATTTTCGTTTATCGCAGGCAGTCCTGAAACGTAATCCCCACCATAAACGAGGAAACACCGTACCGTACTGTACTGTATAAAATGTCATTGCCTGCAGCTCAAAACTCCAAGTTAAAAAGCCATAGAGTTTGCAGTGAATTTAAACTACAGGGCGAGTCAAAATTCACAGGGCACGTCGCATGCTGCGTCGTGGACGTTTTGCAAAGGCTGCAAAAACCATTGTTGAGGTTTCTTTGTTGGTATTGGTCTTTGGACGATCAGTACGTGATCTGTTGTTCACAGTCCCGGTTTCTCTGAATTTGCCTAAAAGGGATAGATGTGTATGAAACTGGTTGTCTTTCTGGGTGTCAAGTGTGCTGCTATGATACAGCAGCTGTTCCCCAAACATCAAAATCATCAGTTCCATCTTCAGGTACCTGTGACAAACAACTGAAGTTTTGAACTTGCTGTGTTGATAACTCTTGAATCAAAAGAGGTCTGGCAAATCTAATTGCGGCAATCAGTTTCTGAGAAAATTTTCGAAGTCTTGTTTGATATGCTACAGGGCCACTTTCCCATTGGAAAAAACTTGCCGTTGATCAAATATGGTGGATCGGTCATTTTAGATTGATCATTTTCTTCGTTGTTTCTGAAATAAAAGGCTGTGATGACTCACCCTGTATAACAGTTTGCTTTAGTTGAGGACATTGTTTTGTTTGGCTGTAAAGTTGTCACTCTCATCTGTTGATATGACTTTATAGTACTTGTTTCCTTTTAGCAATGCAAGTTTAAAATTAGGGCTACATCAAATAGTCTTCATTACGTGATCAGTGGCGTTTGCAGCTCTTGCAACAAGCAGTTCACCTATACTTTCATGTATGTGGTGTGAAAACATAGCAGTTATAATCAGGTCATCCATAAACTGAAGATTATGATTTTACTTTTGTATTTCAATCACCATCAATCTACAAATGACACTTCCTGAAATCTAAAAGAACATTATCAACCAATTCTACACACACATCTGCCTCCTATACATCTCTTTATCATTCTTAGGACGTCCATTTCTTTACTGCTGTCACTGCCAGTGTAACATGGTCGAGCATGAAAAAAATGTACAGTTGATTTAATAAAGCAGGAATGTCCTTGACAAAGACACATTCCTGAATAAGGTATGACATAGAGTGGAATATAGTCAATAAACACTTCAGCAAGGTTTTTTTTTCTGCACATGACAGTAATTACGCAGATGCTTCACAAAGAATGCCTACAAGGTTTGATAACACTGGTCAACAAATTTTCAAAAGTTGTTTGTTTCTGAAATGAAATGAGT
>JAUZSV010417876.1:0-10938 GCA_034780495.1 Parotocinclus cesarpintoi
GTAAAGGGTCTTGCTCAGGGGCCCAACTGTAGTAGAGGTGGGATTTGAACCCTGGACCTTCTGGTCCAGAGTCCAGTAACTTAACCACTAGACCACAACAGTCCCTACTTTTCGCAAACCAAAATATGGTCACCCTAACTTAGTACTTACTCATCTTGATAGCTGTAAAATTTAACATTAGCGATGGCTATTTGTTTCATTAGCCTTAGCATTCATGTGTTTTCTGTATTGTTATAACAGTGATGTGTTTGAATAGGAATGCTAATGTTACATTTCAGTAGTTCATTTGTTTAATGAACTATGACTTTAATTGTTATTTTTAGTTAGCATATAGCTAAAATCTAACGATGGTTATATAATAGCAGCTGCATTCTAGTGCGATAAGCTGTATGTTTTATATTCAATTAACGTATGATCCAATTAGATCGACTAATCACGATTATTTTTTACGATTAGTCGACTATAAAAATAATCGTTTGTGGCAGCCCTAATGAGAACACCAGCGATTTTTCACTGCTAAAAAAAAAACCGGTGTACTTATTTCCACTTAATTTATTCTTTATCTGAGCATACTGCATGTGTTCCTACATCTCACTCAGTGAGCACTGTTTTTTAAGGAACGCCTGTACACCGATACATGTGCAATTTTCTAATCAGCCAATCATGTAAAAAAATTATGCAGTCAAATATATGGGTTATGTCATCATTAAGGAAAGAAATGTTCTCACAGCGTTTTCATCTGCTGCTACGATTTTTACAGCCAATATGTAGAGTTCACAGAAAAAAGGTGAAATAAAGAAAAAAAAACCATCCAACATGTAGCAGTTCTGCTAATGGAAATAAACTGCTGAATAGACAGGTTCAACAGAGAGCTGACACAAAATAACACACTGTACATTTGTGGTTCATTTAGAACTGTAGTTCATCTGTTTATCTACATACTTTGTTAGCGTCTAATGGTCAGGACCATTACATATCAGGTCCTATATGGGTGGTGGATCATTCTCACCAGTGCAGTGACACTAACGTGGTGGCGGTGTGTTGTGCTGGCATGAGCGAATCAGACAACAGTACTGCCAGAGCTATTAAATAAATACCTCAGTGTCCATTCCAGACTAATATAGTCCACCTACCAAAAATGTCCAGACCCCAGCAAGCTGTACGCAGCATCCTATGAGCACAGATAAAGGTTTCATGAATGATTACCAGAAACTGTGCAACAACAAATGAGCTACTGTCTCACTGACTTTACATCTACAAGGTCGAACAATATGGTATGTGTCTAACAGACTGCACAGTGAGCCAACACTATGTATTAAAAACTCCAGCAGCACTGCTGGGTCTGATCCAACGGGACTGCGGTAGCATAGCGGTTAAGGTACTGGACTCTGGACCTTATGGTCCACCTCTGCCAAGCTGCCACAGTAGGGTCCTTAACCCACCACTGCTTGAATTGTAACACTGTAGGAGTTGTAAGTCGCTCTGGATAAGGCCGTTTGCTTAATGCCATAAATGTACTCCAATCATACCAGCTAAACACACAATAACACCACCACAAACACCACATCAGTATCACTGCAGTGCTGAGATTGATCCACCACTTAAATAATACCAATCTGTTGGACTAAAAGTATGTATAGAAACAAATAGTGTGTAATTGTAGAACTATTATGTGCATCTATATAGTTCTCGGAACTGATTAAATGTACGAGTGTAGAAAAAGAAGGTGTGTCGAATAAAACGATCTGGAAGTGGCAATCTTATGCAAACTGGAATAAACGCAGAGGAAGTCAACAGTCAACGTTATTAATTCCTAATCTGTTATTGCCCTCGTTTACTCATGTTACAGAATCCTTTATCTTTTATCAACAGAACCCAGTCCCTCCATTATTTAATCACCAAGAGACGACGTGCCCCCACGTACCTCCCACTGAGGACTCCTTTTAAAATCTATTTTGTTATTCATAAAAAAATTTATTACTAATTTAAATTTTGGTATCGAGCTAAATTATATTATTTACTTAATTTTACTATTACTTTAATATACTTTAAATAATGATTCAATTAACATCTAGGCCACCTAAAAAGGATGGGTGCCTTTTTGAGCCTTGTCAGGGAGTTTTTTCTTTCCACTATTGCCCTAGGCTTGCTCAATTTGGGATTGGCCTTTTTAAGATAATATAAGATTGTAAAGCTGTTTTAAGACTGGACACTAAGTGCTCCGTTGTAAAAATCGCTATATAAATAAATTTTAAATGAATTAAATACTAAAAGGTCTTTTCAGAAGAATACATGTATGTACTTACAGATTTATTTTGAAATTCCCTGCATTTTTATTCCTATATCTGCCAGACTTCTGCTATACCTATGCATTATATAATTAGGAACTATAATTAGGAACTATAATTACATTGCAACGTGGTCACACCTATAAAGCGTTGGGCTACCTAATGAACTTTTGTTCATTTTTCCACCTTAGAGTGAGTCATAAGGTAGACAAATCCTACACCACGCCAGCTAGCCTGCATTACATTATTTCCGCAATCATCTGTGTGTAATGGCTGTGGTGGCAGAGTGGGTAAAGTCCTGCACAATTGACCTGAAGGTTCACAGTTAAGCCCTTAAGCAAGACCTTCAACTCACAGCTGTTTGGATTGGAGCTTGTAAAATTGTATCAATTGTATATCAATCTGGATAAGGTCTGAATGTTATAATGTTATAAATGTACTTCGGAACTGCAAATGAACCTGGTGTCTGAGGATGTAGTTATGAATAAGTTTTCTGCAAAGAACTGCTGTAGATTTTTATTCTAGCAAAACAGGTGTCACATCCAACAGTCATTTAAAGAGTTAATCGAACAAGAGGAATTGGATGTAGTTCCTGCTTGGTTACAATGCAAATCCTACAGTTAAATGCTTACTTCTGGGAGGAGATGAGTTTAGGAAAACTCGTGCAGAATAATAAAAATGTGCTATTTATACTGACCAGACTTTCAGTGGTTTTCAATCGTTACCTTTATGTCTTTTGCTTGAGAACATTCAACTCGATCAGATCAGATCAGATCAGATGATGTTTGGATTGATTAATTTATGCATGTGTAATCTGAGCTGTCTAATTAGCATTTCTTTACATTGAGCCATGTTTTGCTTTTATTTATTTATTTATTTTAATTCAGACCCATGAAAGTGCATTAGTCACGTTTTTATTGTTCCTATCATTACACTCATTTACTCTTTTTCATAATTGTTGATTCAAAATAGGACAAGTTCATTGTGAACCACTCACTTTGAGACACTTTAGAGAACTAACCAACTGGCCTAAAGCATTTATTTGGAATGTGGAAGGAAACCCATGCAGGCACAGGGAGAACATATAAACATGTCGCCCACCACTGGGCGTTAGAGCAAGGCCCTTAACGCTTGACTGTTTTTCAGATTGTATGAACTGTCTAAATTAGTGTCAAGTAAATGTGGGTGAGTTATATGATTGAGAAAAGAGCACCTGAAACGCAATGTTTGAGACTGAATGTAACATCTGTACAACCATTTGAATAAACTTAATCAGCCATAGAATTCTGTGGCTACATAGATGGGAGGTAAACAAAAAAAATTGAATGTTTTTGTAGTTCACCTGGACACATGGCTGAGCCACATTCTACACAATGCACATTTAACATTGGTTTGTTTATTTAGTACAGGTTTACTGCTCACTTCACTTTTATGGAAAGCTCTTAGAGCAAATATTTGCATGGCTGATAATATGGGGACTAGAGCAAGAGGATCTGCATTTGTAGTAAATGAGGTGTGTAGAAAGAAGAATGAAACACAGAACAAATCCACCTGCTTCTGACTCCAGGTGATATCAAATAAGGCAGCTGGATTTAAAGCACAGCAATAACCCATTTTGTAAATTGATATGTCTGTACAGTTTTGCGGTGTCAGTACAACTGGATTTATTAAAATGCTGATGTTTAATAGATTGTTGGTTTGTTTATTATCTTCTGCACAATCACATTTTATATACACTTAGACTAACTTTTGGTGGGGACTCAAATATTTATAATACAGTATATTGTATTCTAATCCACAGAAGTTATAGATCTCAGCAACACTATAGTCATGCGTTTGCTATAATAAACCAGATATAAGATGGTATGTAAAAACTTAAAAACTGTCTGTGTGCAAGTGACAGTTTAAGAGAACACACACGCCTTGTACAGACAACAAAGCCTAATAACTTTGTTTTATTGGTCTAATATGCCATTTTGGTATGTTATGTTAGCATAAATAATAATCAACGCAATTATCAAAAATAGTTTAGTGCTTATTTGTTTATTTATATTTGTATTATGTATATTTTGCTTTATTTCTCTATTTCTTATTAATTGCAGAATAACACCATCTTTAGTGTTAAATTACTTGTTCAACTCAATTTAAATTCTATTTTATTTATAAACAGAGGGGTACAACTGTGCCCCTTTAAATTCTGTGTCCCCCCATGTGACAAGTATAGAAACAACCATGACAATAGGTCTGCTAAATGATATTTAGCAACAACAATATTCCCCCGTTGGGATGTCAGTCCATCACAATAATTTAAAATTTGACATTGAAATCGGATACAACTAAGGTGCATCCTGCACATTTGAGAAGTCAATGTGTAGAAATGGTACATAAGTGCACAGGGCACTTTACAAATGACTTCTTTCAAAATGTAACTGGGACGACTTAATGGAAAAAGTAATCCCATTACCCATATACTCTACTAACAGCTGTCATCTAAAACTCACATTAACCTGTACCAAAAAAAAGTATATGGGTAACAGCCAGTAGTCCTGTAAAATGCTTTGTTTAAAACAAAGAACATTAATGTTCAAGTTAATAGATTTATGTAGTTTTCCCGAGGCAGTTGTGCATATCTGGCCAGCAGATGTCACTTTTGAGCATTTCAAAATACAGAATTTTTTTCCAAAGCAAATATAGTAATTCAAATGATTCAAAGCTTCACAAAGCATTTCTCCAGCTGTTGTGTGAGTGCATTAAGTAACAAGACCTATTGGCTGTTGGTTTATATTCTTTGTTCATAAACACAAGTAACATTTTTATTAATGAGTAACCGTAATGATTTACAATACTTATTTACACGAACATGCAATTACGTACCCGTGTCATATTTCCAACCATTTTAACCAGTAGCAGAGGCCATTTTGCAGTCAGACCGCACACTCTCTGACTATTTTCTTAGTACTTAATGATTGTTTTTGCAATTTCAGGCTAAAAATGTTCAATCATAGGGAGTTCCATACAGGAGCACGTACTTTTCCTTTAAGAGGCGGCATGGTAACGCGTGGCGTTACCGTTCACTACAGTTATGAACGCAGAGTAACCTTCTCTGTGTGAGGAAACGCAAGCTGGCTGAAGCGGAGTTACTGGTGAGTTTAAACCTCGGTTCACTTCTGTTTACTTTCTCAAACTAACCAGCTTAACCAGTTAAAACTATCATAACATTAGTACAACAGCAAAAACTGTTATGTGAGTTAGACAATTGGCTTCGTCTACTAGTAAATATAATGCTAACGTTTATCTTCTTCGAGCTTAAAGTGACTTACGCTGGAAATTCTGAAGATGTTTCTTTCTTCAACTAAAACTTTAGTGCAAAAGTAATAAATCGGGCTGGTGTTTTGTTTTATCACACTAGCGAGCTTCAAAAGCCAAACAAGTGGGCAAGTGCAGCAGTGCACCTGTTAAACCAGCTAGAGAGTAATCCGACTGTGACATTAACGTTAAATTACGCCCTTATGGTTTTCCTGTAGTAGCCAGTGTAAAATCGAACGTATCTTAAGTACGTGAATACGGAATTGATTGAATTGCTTTCCTTATTTTGAAGCATAAAACGTGTGCCTTTTCGTAACCGTGAACGTCTAGGGTTCTTTTTGAATATTGTGACTAGATAGTCAGTCGTACCTCAAATATTTCATAATTGAACCGGTAAGATGCATATGTTGCCTTTTTAAGTATTGTAAATTGTTTTGCTATCACTGTGGTTTAGGTATTTGCTGTTTTAATAAGTTTCCCACAGGACTATTAGCGTTAATGTGCTAGTAAGATCTATTTCAAATCTATTTGAAGAATTAGTGTAATCCTGTTATCTGTATTTATTAGACATTCTAATCAGTCACGAATTCCCCTATATGCAGCATTGTCATAATTTATATCTGACAAATACTTTATAAGATACAGGTCTGTGCGAAAATCTGGGTTAAATAGGTGTACAATCATACAGTGGCAAAAGATCCACTAATGTTTTTGATTTCATAGCTTAACTGACTTGGTAGTAGTTAATTTAAAATATCTCATACGGTTATGCGATGTTTAACGACCTTCCAACCGATGTCCGTTCCCGTAACAATTTGTAATTGGAAATAAAAATCTGTCTATTAACTCCTGGAGGTTGTGGCTGTAAACAATCGGTCACCTCAGCAGCCAATCAACGCTGCAGATCCACAAGCAGAGGCGAGAGTTAATGACTTAAAAGTCTGTCATATGTGTGTGTTTAACTACCTACCCAATCTTGTGCTCGCTTTTTGTTACCTCACGTTTCACTATGGACTTTCCTAACCTGGCCGATGTGTTTAAAGACTTAGCTTTGGTCCAAGTTATTTCTTTTTGTGTTTCTGACTTTAAACTGCTTATTTGTAACAAGCTGTAAATTGCGTACATATAATGTGTGTTCGCCTGTGCAATCCTAGTAGTGGTAAGTAGTACTGCTTTGTTTCTCCAACCGCTATCTATATATTCTCTCCCACCTATAACTATATAAACATTTAATTATTGAGTCTCGGTTTCAGGTGTTGGCCATAATACTGTCTGTCAATGCTCTTTGGTTTCCATTAAACAAAAGTATCAGATCTATCATACATATAATAATGTATGATCTGCATCCTGTTTTACAGAACTTAATGTGTTTGTTAAATGGTGCGCACCTGTATTTAAAACGAGGAGAATGACAGATGAATATTAACATCCTGTGCATAGTAAGAGACGTGACATGGGCAACGGCGACAAGCAGCACAAAGAGAGAGAAAGGTGTGACAAATGGATATATTCCATTTACAATTTAATGAGATTTAGTGTCACATTATATAACAACTATGCCTGGCTCCTGTAGGTTCCATGGACTGGTCCCATGGTGCAGGTGTTTGACAGCACCTGGTCTCCCTTCCCTTCCCTTTCTTGTTCCTTTAGCAGTGTTTAGAATAAATAAGCACATGAAAAGCATGTAGCATAGGCTTAGTTAAGTCATTCGCATACACTGCCACACGTGAAACAACCTGGTTAGAGCTCATACATGTCTACAGGCAGCAAAGCCTAGAGAAAGTAGAGCAGGTTTGTGCTGGGTTACTTGGCATGAGGAGACTAGGGTAATTGGAAGCAGCAAATTGTTCTACCAGTTGCACATTGCCAAAGCTGGAAAACAAAAAAGAACCAGTTGCAGAGAGGACGATGACAGGTGACAGAAGTGCTTCTTGTAATGTCTGTAAAAATGATGAATTCAAGTCAGAGGAACACAATATGGCAATATGTTGCAATTAGTCCTCACCAGGTTGTTGTGATAATTCTTCCTGGATATAGTGCTTCCGTCTGGTCCGTCGGAGTGCTTCACTGGTGCAGAGTATGCTATTTCATCATATGTTTGTGTTTAAAGTGCTGAAGTAAGCGGCAGGACAAGAGGGAGTGCAAAGCGATACAGACTAGAAATGTTCTAGATTTGTACATTTGACTTGGTTCTCATCACAGGCTTCATATGACATGCTTTAAGTATTTGAGTTAGGCTTTTTAAAAATATTGCAAAAACTGTGAAATGTTTTTGATGATTATGCCTGATCCTAATGTGTTTGGATAATTTGCTGAATTACCAATGAGTGATCCCATACCTGTAACAGTCATAATAAATGTAGTTTCCACACTTTACATTTTTGAGTAATAAAAGTAATATATGTTTGGTGATATGCTAATAAGAAAACCTAATGGTTCCATTAATAATATTGATCTGTGCCACTATATTTTCTATTTTCCCCTATGCAGGCTTTAGTATAAGCTAAGGTTTCAAAGACACAATACTGTCGAAATTGCTAAAAGTTCGAATTCATTTGGTTTCCTTTTTCACCCAATTTGGCTTCCTCGGGTTCTTGGCTAATGGACGAACATTGTATGCTAATGCATACATCAGCACAGCCCATAGCCTCTTCTTGCTTCTTTTCATTGCCAGTAAATCTATGACCAAGCTTTCTGCATCAGCATGCCATTTTTGCCAGTGCTTTGATCAGTGGGAGGGGTCTCTGTTGTGGCCTTTTCATTGTGTCTGGTATAGCGTCCCTGCTTGCAGTGACATAACTACTAGATTATCTTGTAAGTAAATATAATCCACAGACTGTGTGTGGCAAAAATGTGGAGTGACCCTGAGCTGTGATTTGTTTGCTTTTTCCCCCCATTGTTATCACTTTGTAGCCAATACACATCCTGATACTGCAGGGCAACAGTGGAATGGTTTAGGCTTTAAACACATATGTTGCATCAATGGACATTTCAGTGATGCACACAAGTTACATCGAGACTAGTTATATACACACACACACACACAAGTCTGTGGTAATTTACAGTGATCAATTAATCTAACATGCATTTCTTTGGACTGTGGAAAGAAACCGGAGTACCCGGAGTAAACCCATAGAGACACTCCACTTAAGGAATGAACCCAGGACCTTCTTGTTATGAGGCGGCGGTGCTACTCATTAAGCCACCATCTTGCCCAAACGCATACAAGCTAACCTTACTTGTTTGAAACTTTGGGAATGATTTGTCCAGTGTTAAATATCTGTGAGTGGCAAGTTTGGGAACCTATAGAGTTAGCAGATTGAAATTGAAATCAGATTGTATTCAGTAAATAGGATGATGGTTGGGGATGAGAGGGCACAATGTTGTGTAAAAAAATTTGATCTATTAGAATTTAATCTTTACAACATGTTTGTGGTAGTGTATCATGACATGAAATAGAGCTTTTGAGGGTCTTAGAAAAAAGTTGTTGATGCTCCTCATGCTGATAGAAAAGATTACAAATCCAAACCATGAAGCATTTGGGTAGTAGTTGAATCATTTCATATATATTGTTACTAGGTCAACCATGAAGTGTAACACACTGTGAGGTCAAACAAGAACTACTTATCAACTAAAGGCCTTTGTTATATTTGCTAATGTCAGTGAGTCCAGGCTCATAAGGAGAACAATGAACAACAGTGGTGTGGTAGCGTTGCAAGGAGAGAGCTGCTGTTTTGCAAAAAGCACATGGTTTCTCATCAAGATAATCCAGGTTATTGGAAAAACATTTTGAGGGTGGGCAAGTCATAAATATGCTCCTTATCAAAGAAAATATTAAAAAACACACCCTGATAAACTCCTTGACAAAAAACGAACTCGCCAAAAAGGAGTTGTTATTGAATTAAACCTTGCATGAATGTAGTGATGATATATGTAAGTGATTATAATATTAGAGGATAAGAGAAAGGGTACGTTTATTAGGGATAAACTGTACAACTGAAAGGAGGTTCTGGTATCCTGTTCGGCTGCTTGGATATAAGGTAAGATACAGCTGTGCATGAAGGTATCCAGGTCGTGTATGGTGTACGTTTTGCTGCTGGGCCCGTAGTTCCTGCACACTTGTAGGTTGTCAAAGCTACCCAACTGGTCTCAAAAATGCTTGATCAGTCCAGTGGCAGGCCGAGAAAGTGTTGCTATCTGGTGGAGCCACTCCTGGGAAACCCTTGTTAAGGGTTTTCTGTTTTTGCTCACATTGGGGGTCAGCTTCACAGTATTAACGGAGAGCATTATTTCTATCTGGGTGTGTTGTTTTTTTTTTGTCAGTGAGTGTAGAACATTTTGGTGTCTCTGAAAAATGTTCTGTATGGAGAAAGATACACACTCTATACCGGCATCAGTACCTTATGTCATCTGTGCTAGGTGGTGGTGGTAGTATGAATTGGGCCTAATTGCTGCATCTGGTTCAGAAAGGATGCTATCTTTGCCTGATTAATTAATTATAAATTATACTAGCAAATTGTACAGGAGACTGTCAGGACATCTGTCAGTAAACTAAATCATGATAGACAACAACCCTAAGTATACAATTCATTCATTCATAAAATTAGTGTTTTGGAATGGCCAACCCATAGTTCAGAACTTAATCCAATAGAAATTACGTGGAAGAATTTAATGTGAAGGAAAACTACCAATTTCATTAAGTGGAAGCTGTGCGGTACAAAGGAGTGGTCTAACATTTCTCCAGGCCGATGTTCTGGACTTCCCGACAGTTACCAGAATTGTTTGATTTTCAGGTATTTTTAGTTGCAGTCATATCAGATATTAAAAGCAAATTGCACATGCTATTACCATACACACATATGGAATATTGTGTTATTTTCTGCAATAAATAAACTACCAAGTGTAATATTGCTGTATCATTTCTTTAGTTGTGTGTTCTTTATGTTTAGGACTTGTGTGATAGTCCGATGATGTTTTAGGCCATTCACAAACGTTTAAGCCCCACTATTTGTTTATACTCAGGTAATGTCTGTACTTTCAAACGGGGAAAAACATTAAAGGTAATTAGAATTGGAGGATCTATGAATGAATTTAGTCTGTTTAGGCTGTTTTTTTTTTTTTTTTATAGATAAGCAGCCTTCAGGCACTAATAACAGACTGTGCTTGAAGTTTTATAATGTCATACCACTTTTTTAAATCTCCATTTTAAAGGTGTGTACAGTAAAGATTATGGTCGACCTAAAGTTATAAAAATATTATATGGAACATTTTCAAGAATATTCACTTTTGTTTCTTCTGAAACTAATTATACACTATTTAAAGCCAAGGTATGTCATTTTAATAT
>JAUZSV010417887.1:0-18716 GCA_034780495.1 Parotocinclus cesarpintoi
AGAGGAAGGTGCGACAAAGAAGGCCCAAGACGATTGAACAGTTAGAGGCCTGTATTAGACATGAATGGGAGAGCATTTCTATTTCTAAACTTAAGAAACTGGTCTCTTCTGTCCCCAGACGTCTGTTGAGTGTTGTAAGAAGAAGGGGGGAAGCCACACAGTGGAAAAAATGGCCTTGCCCCAACTTTTTGGGGATTTGTTGATGCCATGAAATTTGGAAACAACATATTTTTCTCTTAAAATGATACATTCTCTCAGTTTAAACTTTTGATCTGTGATTTGTGTTCTATTCTGAATAAAATATTGTAAATAAAAGATATGGCACCGCCACATCATTGCATTCAGTTTTTATTTACAATTTGTTTAGTGTCCCAACTATTTTGGAATCTGGTTTGTAATTATTTAATCAAATATTCAAGATGACTAGCTAAACTTTAAAGTGATATCAGAATGAATCCTACATTTTGTGACAAACCTGGAAAGGGCTTTAACCGTGGATCGAACCACATTGGACAGGAGAAACAGAGGTGTGACCAGGATGTGGAAAAGGGAGAGTGAGGCAAATGCTACAGCTGGAGACAGATCTGCATCATCATACAGGTGCACATGGACCACAAACGTCTGGGCGAATTGTCCACAAATATGTAAAAGTCAAAAGACAAACATTAAAAGATTTAAAATAAAAGTATATTCTATTTATAAAGAATCCAGCTTATGCAAATATATCTATTTCCTAGGAGCATAATATGCAGTTACATTTTTTACAATCCACTTACCAGAGATTTGTACTTACAGTGAGAACTGCTGAAATTGGTATCGCGGCATTCATAAATACTGAAAAAACATATAGATATAAGTGAGAAATGTGTCTTTTATTTTGTCCACATATATATATAGAGAGAGAAAGTTTCCAGTTAGAGAATTGCTTCGTATGGCACTCAGGTGGTGGAACATGTTAGCCCACTGCAGGTGAGACCCAGGTTTGAATCACAGTGGTGCCTTCCGGTTGGGTCCGCCATCACATAATTATACATAATACATAACATTGAACATGATGCCATATTTATGTTGTATTAAATTTATCTGTATATATAATCCATTGAATTGTTTAAATATGTGTAATATGTATAATATTACACAGTATTCGCAAGTATTACAACTAAAAAGAGGCCATAAGCATGAATGTGAACTCCTTAAAAACAATGTAGAGTTTGGTCTAAAATGTGGTCTGCTTGCTAACATAAAATATTTTCTTTGATTTCTACTCTCCTGCTGTTTTGGTTTAGCCTTTCCCCATAGTAACACGATTTTTTCCATCTACATGGAATAAGTATCTGCTGTCATGTTTGGTTTGATCAAACAGTGGAGGGCATAAATATAGCCTATAACCTCTTTCCTTGCTGGAGTAGGCATTATGAACAAAATTGGATGTGTCTTAGGAAGGGAAGGCCAATCAGGGGATCAGTGCTGTACCAGTAACCCCTGCCAACCCTTTGTTCTCCAGGATGGTTGTTGAAACCCTCTCCCCCAACTATGCCCAGGAGACGCTAGGATAAAACATGAAAAAATATCTTACTAGAGACAGAGGTGTAGAGAGCAAATGTCTGAAGGCTGGTGAGCTCTTTTCCCCTGGTCTCCTCTACACTGGAACAGAAGATGTGCTCCCAGGAGTAAAGCTTTAGCAGCTTAATACCACGCAGAAGTTCATTGGTTTTCTTTAACCTTTCACTGGAGTATTCCTGCAAAACAAAAGATCAAGATCAAAAGGCTCATACTATACTGGAATTAAAATATTTTTGTCAAGACTAACAAGCATCTTCTTAAATTACATGCATCTATTCCTTCTACTTCCAGCCTAAATAAAATGTATATATTTTAACATGTTGTTCTATTCATTTATTCATTTTATTTTATTTATTATATCTTATTTTATTTTATTCTATACTATCTCCCGGTTTTATTGTTTTATTACTATTCTGTCTTATTTTACTCCATGTAAGGTGACCTTGAGTGTCAGAAAGGCGCCATCAAATACAATGTATTATTGTTATTATTAACATCACTTACATAAAATAGCCAAACAACAAGTGAATAAACCCACTGCTGTTACCTTAACTGCTGAAATCACAGTACATAGGCAGACTCTATATTTGAAGGTAGTAACATTATTATTCCTATTTGGCTTCCTTTACCATATTTTGGATATAATCGTATAATAAATAATAGATATAATCATAAGTAAATATGAAACTTACCAGAGTACTTTTTTGTGCTTCAGACAATTTGGTAGCGACAAAGTACTGTACTGGTGCAAGGAAGGCAATGACGGTGGCCCCAATCAAGGCACTTATTCCCAAAAGGTAGTAGAGCAGAATAACCCCTACTATAATCTAGAAATAGTAAACTTCAGTTTAGTACAGTCAGCATGCAGTTGATAAAATTAACCATTGACCTGTGCAATCTTTAATGACAAACATATTATCCAATATCTTATTGTTTTCAATTTTGGCACTGTCAATAGAATGCCTGCCAAAAAAAAGCTAGAACTGCTCATGGCTTTGAATTGAGATGACCAACAAGCATAAATGTGACTTTAGAATGCGCCCCTTTTGGTCATGCAGTGTATGTCAGTCAACGTTAATATCAAGCTCATATGTTTAATGTGAGAAACACCAGGTAAGCTTTGCATAAAACACAGAGAACAAAAAAAATCTGGAAAATATCCAATATTTTCAATTTCAGATTGTAAAAATAAATTAAATAGTTAAATTGCTAAATTAAATTGTTAAAATAATTTTTTTTTTCTATTATACATCCACCCTTAAGCATTATTTATGTGTATAGTCTACAAAATGGTTGTAACCCACTCCATTAATTACTAGAGAACAGCATTGCTTGGAGATATACACATAGGGACACAGGCTCAGCGTACATAATGTAAATCACAGCTAACAGCAGTAGAGCAGTAGACCACTAGTTAGAAAACCCTCTTCGGCTATAAATACAGAATTTTGATTTTTCTTTAAATACACAGTAACCCATCAGATGGAGATTTTACTTTATGTGTACAAGTGTAATATAGTTTACATTCCTGGATTCACACAAAATATGGAATTGTATAAACAGAATATGAACTGGGAAGGCTTGCATTAGAAGATCAATTTAGATTATGCATACAACTGAGTAAATAGGTTACCACAATCACTGCCATGTTAAACAGGAAACATAGATGGAAAATTTCTAGTGCAGTTACTAATGCAGTGCAGAAATTGCATTTCATTAGTTTAAAACGCAATGTTCAAAATAGAAAAAGCAGATTATGTTGGTGTTATTATTTTGGCTTTAAGTAATTACGTCACTGTTTAAACTCCACAAAATTCTAATCAGTACATCCAAAATGATGAATGAAGAGAATGACAATTTTCCCTAATTCTTGCTAGCTAGCTTTGTAGAAATAAGAAGCTAGAAATTAGCCTATTTGCTATTCACAATAATATAGTTTGAAATAATTAGACATATTAATAAATGCTTAGGGGTGTTATTGGTAATACTATATTACTGTATTACTATATTTAACTGAAAAACAATGTGTAACCTTGGACTGAAAGGTACATAATAGTTTTGGCTTTTAGCCACAATTTCATGTAAACTGGGATTTTTCCATTGCTTGTTGACCCGTATGATTTTACGCTTCAATAAACTTGCAAATTCAGCTCCTTTATACACACCCTCCCTTTTGCCTATCATTAACATCTGCTTTTGTAACATATTTTCCGCACATCGAACGCACTATACCACCACTTCTCGATTAATACATCCCAACACACACTTAACAGGTATTTATAACTGCTTATATTCATAAGATACAGAATAATGTAAATTAGGTCTAAGCCTTACCAATGAATTAAAATGATTTCCAACAAGGCAATGTAATGACAAATACAATCAAGTAAACAATAATGTTTATTAAGTGGATCCAATTAACCTTAAATTAGAAAGAACATGCTGAGTACCCTAGTAGAGGACAAATGTAAACTAGATTAGGAGAAACTGTAGAGGCCTATGAGGACATGGCTATAAACAACATGTGTTGCTGCTGTATATGGTACGCCAGCTCTCTGGAACCTCAAGAGGAGCAGGTGTGAAAGATATTCAAAGGAACCATAAACGATAAAGAATGAGAAGACTGCTATGTGATATGGCAGTTTCTCACAGGGATGAAATCTGTGAAACTCCATCTGGTGTATGCTGTTTGTGCTTCCAAATTAACAATGGCAGAGGCATAAAAATAAAGATAATTCATCTTTGATACATGAGTATTTTAAAAAACACTTAATTCAATGTAACTTTAACTGTTACTGTAACATTAGTAAAAAAAATTTATTTTAATAAGGAAAATGCAAGTGCAAAAATGCACAGGGGGTAGGGCTGCCACTAAAAATTCACTGAAAAACAGAAAATAATTAGAAAATGTTGAGCAAAAGGCTCCCTCTACTTACATTTTAAAATATTTAATATATAAACGAATATTCTGCATCTGCTTGCATATGATCAATATGCTGTACCCATGTCATAGAATACATAAAGTTTCAGTTTATTTAAGATGGCTTAATGATATTTTAATAATGACTTTAATGATACTTGTAGGTCTAACACCTGGAACAAAGCCAACACAAAGGGCATACTAAGGTCTTGACTGAGTCTGTAGACTCAGCAGAAATATAATAACATAATACAATGCTGTTGTGTATAATTCGACCTTGATAAAACTGTGTAGGGCTATTCTGAGTAGGGCAACTCACTATACAACTGTGGCAAAAATAATGCTTTTTTCATATGCAACTGAAAGGAGAGACAGTGGTAGCTGTAAATGAAACAAACTCAAATGTGTTAACAGTGTATGCAACACAATGTATCTATTAAGTTTTACTATTCTTACCTGTACTGGCATGGCCCAGAGGTTGGGACACAGAAAGAAGAACCACATAAGTTGGTTGGTGTCTATGGCCACAAGATTACAGATCTGGCCCACTGTCATCTCTCCCATAGACATATTAGAGGTACATAGACGCATTATCTTATTGTAAATCTTTGTCTGCCAATGACAAGTGCATGAAGGAAACAAATGTAAATAATGCACATCCACAGCAAATGCAACCTCTGAGACATGTAACCTCTAAAATAAGCTTATATTTGACAGCTATCAGCTACTGATGCTTGGTTTGCTTGGCTGCTAACAGGGCATTGAGTGTATTATATAGCATAACGGCATGTCTGGACCTATTCTTATTAGTAGAGTTATTTAGATTATTGGGTAGGAGGCAGCACAGACACAGGAGGCCACTAGCACTTGATTTAATCATTCTAAGTGATTGTCTTTGCATTAAGAAAACATTTATTCTGCTTGGCAAGGTGAAGTAGATGGTTGAATGTAATAGTATTGATTGGATGTGGCTAAACAAAGGATAGCATACTGGTAACAGTGCACTTCTACAAAATTATATATTGAAGATGTTTTGCATGTTAGCAACAACAATATACCTGAATAGCTCCTCGTAGATTGATGCCAGTCTGGATAGCTGCATAGTAGGAGGCCTGAAGAAATGTCCTCTGCAGAAGCAGAGCAAAAAAAAGCAACACAGCCAAGACGTAGGCATTAGCCAGAAATTCTTGCGAGGAGATGAAATAGATTCCCAATAATTGTGCCTGAAAGAAAAGAAAAGATAAATATCACCTTAGCCTATGTACAACAGCAGTGCACTGATAACATTAATCTGATTTTATCTGTGTTTCAGGGTCATCGTGATTGATGCATAAAGAGGTAAGGCTGCTTCTGCACATGCAAATTCCACAAATTACACTATTAGGAGCTTCTTGATTAAATCAATCTTTGTTTCTCTGTATCTCTGAAAGGTCTGAGCCTTTGTACATGTCCATGCAAAATATGTTGTTTGTACCAAAGAAATTCTGAAAACTCAATGTAAGCGTCTAGTACTCAGATATCAAAACTCTGTAGCAGACAATTTTAACAGGAATGTTTGCTCCTAGCCATTTCAAAACTGTATCACGCCTGTCGGCCAACAAGGAAGTTTCAATGCTGGCCCATAGCTGTCTACTCATTCTCAGAATGGTGCAAAATTTTCATTCTTCATAAATAAACGTTACTGTCTAATTCCATGCTAATTTAGACAATAGCAAATAGTAAGATAGCAAAAAAGCAAAAAAAGTAGCAAAAAAGCTAGAAATAATTAGGCACTCTCAGCCAAGTCTACCTTTACACTAATAGACAAATTTCTGCCAAAGGAGATGATGGGCTTAATCTTTTAAAAAGCCTAATGGACTGGTGAAGTTTGTGTGTATTTAATATTTGGGCTCTCCAGGTATACCGCAAACATTAAAATAGTAATCCTACTTAGTGCTTGAAGAGATTTGGGGATTAATTGTGAATGTGTTTCACAGAAAACTAAAAATAAAAAATTTAAAGAAAAATAGGAAAAAGTTGTGCTCTTTAGCATATACAACTATTGTTGTTTGTGGTTAAAATGTGGGCTCTTAATCTGCATTTTGAAATCCATACAATTATTTAATGTCAAGCCAAAGTGATAAATTGCATTAACAATATTTCTGCAAGTTCTCCTACACAGTATTAAAAGAAATATGTATCAGCGTAAAGCAGTAGTCACAGAATTTCTTAAAATACACACTAAACAATGACACCGAACTAGGTGCTAACAATAAGCGACTTCTGAACTTAGTAGTGGAGGGTTAAGAGCTTTGCTCTAGGGCTCAACAGTGGCTGTATGGAGCTGGCATATAAGACTAAGATTTAGTACTCTAGAGCCTTAACCACCGAGACACCAGTGTCATCACTAAACTGACCTTTCAGGGAATTAACAGCACAGATAATCCTAGAGTAAAGTAAGCTAAAAACTTAAAACGTCTGGTTTCCTCTAGGAGCAAGTGAGTGTTTTTCCCTCTATGGTATCTTTTCTTAATCCCAGAAAATGTGAGAGATTTTTTCCATATTACAAAATGCTTTGGAATAAGTTGGAATAAGGAATTTCAACAAGACACAACGGAAGGACAGGAAACGAGAGATGATATTATCAGAGGTCAAGGCAATGTCAACATGATTACGGAAGGAACAACAGACTTGGAAAAACAATAGGGATAGAGGTAACTGAGCTTTGAATAATTTAATCTCTCTTCCTGTTCTTGTTCTCTTCTCTAGACAAAATGCAGCATCAGGAATATAACCAGTATATGTCAGTGATACTAAACAAAGGATATAAAGCAAAGGAGATAACACAATTACCACAATTTGTGTCATTGTTCTAATAGTTCTAAGTGAACAAAGCCATTCACCTAATGTTTTTTACAGTAATAAACCAAAGTATTTGTGTTTGCAACGACCATCACATGGGTAAAAACAAGTGGAGGTAAATAATATTGTCAATATACCAAATTTTTTCCAAAGTATTAATATATGAAGGACACACAAGCTTTGCCATGACTCTGGGAGAGAATACTGACAAGTTAAGGAGATCCTGATATTACACCTGATACATGAACAAGGTGAAATCTGAGAGCCAGTTAGTATTCTGTTCATCTAGTAAATATTTAATGATGATGAATAAGTATGTCCTTGTAATTAAGCACAGTGAAATGTTATGTGCCACAGCAGAGCTAAAGAAAGAATGTCATCTAATCAGAATCAAGACCCTGTCAAAGATGTGGGCTGCTCGACCTTTGCTCAAGTAAACAGAGGGATAATATGGAAAACAAAGAAAATCAGGCACTTTAACAAAACTGGGGCCAATCAGCACTGCTGCAATTGACAGTACCAATCAACATGTAAGTAGGTTTGAGCAGTACTACACCAAAATCCAAATATCATTACACATTCATGTACAAGAAAAAGGCAATGCTCATTATTAGCTGTGAGCTTATATGTATTTTACATTCAATTCAGCATTCAACTGCATTTGTTATGTGTACATGTAACACCAACAAGTATTTATACTTACTTAAATGTATTATTTTTTACTTGCGTAAAAATGAATAGTTAAAGATAAATAAGGCTGGTGTGTGTCTTTTACTAATCTTTAATCATGTATAACTGAGATGTTTTATCCTGTAGTATTTGTATTTAGCATTTTAGCAATGAAACATGACACTGTGAAAAGCTCTTACTGGTTGCTGAATGGTGTGGTTCTTCTTGCTAATGTGATGCACAATGCCCGAGATACATAGCGGGCCAGCAAAACCTAGTAGATCAGCCAGGATACGAAAAGTGATGCTAAGGACTATGGGCTTCCCAAAAGCCTCACGTAGAGCTCTCCAGATCCACTGGGGCCCCTGGGGCTGAAAGCCATCAGGCCTCTGTAGGAAACACAGAGAATAGCAAAGGCAAAAGCTTAATGTTCCAGTAGTTGATTAATGTGCATGTTTTATTGTCTGAAATAATCATGACATGAAATAATCAAATGAATAAATTCATAATTCTAATTTAATTCTGAAAAATAACAACAGCCTGATTTGTTCAGTGGCTCGGTGGGTAGCACTGCTGCCTCACAGCAAGAAGGTCCCAGGGTCAATCCCAGGGTGGAGCGGCCTGAGTCCTTTCTGTGTGGATTCTGCATGTCTTCCCTGTGTCTGGTTTACTCCTGGTACTCTGGTTTCCTCCCACAATCCAAAGACATGTGTGTTAGGTTAATTGAGGTCTTCAAAGTGGCCCTTAGTGTGCGACTGTGTGTCTGTGCCACGTTAGGATATATTATACCGTCAGTTCTCGTAGGTGATGTGGGAGAAATGTTAAAGACTAAAGACCTTAACCAGGGACAAATTACTATGGCAAGATGGCTAAAATGGTGTATCTTCTAAACAACATTGCTCCTGGTTCACAGTACTGAGTATCTCCCTACAGTGGTCTGAGCAAAGAAAAACCACAAACAGCAGCATGGACTATTGCAAAAGGGCAATTAATCCAATAAATTCTGGTCCATATGAACTGGAGAGGTACTGTTGTACAAATCACAGAATTGTTTAATGCTGGTTATAGGAAGAATGTGTCACAACACACAGTGGAGTGCTAACCTCTGAGAATGAGGCTGCCCAGTTGCACTCTGAGTGCTTTCCATGCTAATCCCTGTCCACCATCATGTTTGTGCTAACAAAGAGTGCATTAGTGTCAGAACTGGACACTGCAAGATGATCAACTGGTCCAGTAAATCCTGTTTTCTTTTAAATCATGTGGATGGTCAAGTACCCCAGGTGCACCATTACCATTTACTGTTATCTGTTCATGGACAGCTACCTATTTTAACTTCTGGCATATGGTATTTTATAGGTCTGGCATGTAGCCTTGCTCAGTATGGACTCTGTGTGTAGACCCTTAATGGATAGTGCTAGTATCTTACACCTAGACAGATCCTCAGTCTGCCTGTATGGAGTTTGTATGTTCTCACCATGTCCAGATGGATTTTCTTTGGGTACAGTTTTTACCACCATTCTAAAGACGTGTTGGCTGAATTATTCTCTCTAAACTGCTCCAGTGTACATGTGTTTGACAAATGCACTTGTAACATTGCTCCTGCCATGGACATATATACTAATCAATGCCACCAAGACTTTACACTATTGTCCTTATTTTTTTATTTACAAAAAACCTTGTGCGAAGATGCAGTACTTCTTACTCCACTTGTTTCTACCCCAGGATCTATGCATGTCCCTTATGCCATATACACCTCCTTACACTGGGGAGTGCTAATCCAGCACCATTCACCTGTAGTAAGCTCAACATGACCATTATCTTTTTTATAAGTGCTTATCTTGGTGCTTGCCACAGCTCCAGTCAAATGTTGCTTAAACTTTAGTAAAACTTTAATTTTATTTAAAATTCTGCACTTGACGCATCACTGTTACTGGTTCCATTACAACTGCTCTACAACAAGATAATAATAACCTGATTAGACCATGGAAATATGTGCAAACAGACATTATGAATGTATAGAGAAATGACACAGTGTGACAGTGTTGTAGTGTCATGGTTCGTTATATAAGACAATATCTGATAATTATAGTAAATGCTGAGGAAATCTTGTAACACAGCATCTGTCATTTTTGTGCATGTAGCAAATTAATTACGCCTGGTACCTTCTGCGCTTCGAAGGCCTTGCGCAGTTTCAGATAATTTGTGAGCGCTCTCATGGCAATCGGCAGCTTGCCGATGATCCTCAGGTCAATGGGGCGTCTGTGGGCGGACGTGATGAAAGTATTCATCCACCAGTATGTGCCCTTTGACAGAAGGTTGACAAATGGCTGCAGAAAGCGTACACCCAGGTCCTGCAGGTCCTCGGGGGGCTTTACCTCAGTAGGGTCGGAGAAACACACATAACGCTGCACACAGACAATGACTGCTGGTCAGTTTAAGAAATACAATACAGGATAAGGTATTAAAGAGCGAAACAAACACATAACACGTGTGTTAACAATTCATTACATTGTATACGTATGTGTATCTATAATTGTGCAGTTTTTATCCAAATGGAAATTAATATTTTTTCTATGTGTCTGCTGTTGACCAAGGGAAGTATTATATTATTATAAATGTTATGTATGCACATTATTAACAAAGTGAATGTTCAATTGTAATGCAAATTCTATTAGTAAAGAGGATCATGTATTACTGATATTAAGCAGTAGAGAAATAAAAATGATACTATGTGGGTGGCAGAGGCTTATCATTAAAGATTCCACTTATAAAGTATCATTCTATTTTTACTGTGCATCTCTGACTTCCATTAACAACAGGCTGGGGAATGTAGGTTACATGCTAGTAGATGATAATATACAGACCCACCAAGCAGCTGGACATTAGCAGAGAACAATAACAGGCTGTGGACAACATAATGGCATAATATTTTAGGTATTATAGCTAAAATTTAATTAGATGTATAAACACTGCAGTACTAGTAAATTATGTTTACAATAAATCACCCATCACAATACTGAAAAACACAGGCTACGTACAGAGTTCTTATTGCTAGGACATTATCCCTGCAGAAAAAAAAAGGAATCAGTATATTTTATGTTTTGGACACTGGTGCTGGTCATGAATGCTAGTGGTGGGTATAGCAGTCAGCAGCATGGGATTATTATATAATGGCTTGTGGCTCAAAAAGCAAAACTGCATAACTTTGTGGAACTTGTGGGTTTTTCAGATAAATAACATTATTTGAGCACGATTGAAATTTGACCATCAAGCTGGTGAAAAACGAATTAATTTTCAAATTTCATCTTTATACACATTCTGTTTCAGTAGGCACACCTGTTCAACTGCATCTTAATGCAAACATCAGTCAATATCAGCCAATCATATGGCAGTAACTTAATGCATTTAGGTATGCATACATGGTCGTGACGACCTGCTGAAGTTCAAACTAAGCATCAGAATGGAGAAGAAAGTGGATTTAAGTGACTTTCTAGGTGGCATGTTTTTTGGTGCTATTTCAGAAACTGCTGATCTACTGGATTTTTGTCCATAGCCATCTCATAGCGTTCACATTAAATTGTCTAAAAACAAGAAAATATCCAGTGAGTGACAGTTCTCTAGGCAAAAAATTATTTTGTTGTTGCCAGAGGTCAGAGGAGAATGGTTTCACACTGATAGAAAGGCAACATTCATTCAAATAACCGCTTATTGTAGATAAGGTATGCAGAAGCAGGAGAATAAAGAGTGTATATTCATAAATCCACCAAGCTAAAGCCGATCATAAATTTTAATTCATGTTGTTGCTAGTTGATTCTGGTTAGACCTGGTTTAGTTATATGGTACAAGCTGTGAATAGCATACCACTGTCCAAACATGTTAGTCTTAGCAGAGACACCAAAATATTTTCAATTATTTTCTGATTATGACTTATGAATTGGATTGGAATATATCAAGCACACCTTGAACCACTAACGCAATTCATTTTCCAATCTTGTCACTACTTAGGTGACTGTGATTACAATAACAAATCTTGCAATTACACCCAAGATTGTGAATAGTCACTTCATCCTTGCTTATAGAGGCTGATAAAGGGGTACTAGATGAAGAAAAGTCTGCTGTAGGAGCATATACTCTTCATTGCAAACAACAATTAGAAGAGACTTAGTGTTGATATGGAAAAACTGAGAGGATGTGGACAAGAGCTAGTGGGTTAGATCCCTTCCAATAAAGGCACAGATGTGTGGGGATTGAGTGCAGTGTAAGCACAGACAGCGTATATCCAGCTGGAAGTAAAGCTCTCCTTTTAAGACTCTGCAGGGAAATATTCAGTCATATACCAAAAATAAATAAATAAATAAAAACATCCATTGTTTGGATATACTAGCAATTCAGTGACTCAGCTGACCTACTTTTATTGACACATACTGTTCCTGAGCCTAAACAACAGAGGCCTCCCCATATCATAATAAAGCTAATAGGGCCTGGACAGTGGAAACTACGCATGGCAAGTGCACCTTATGCACTTCACTTATTATTCTAATACACCAAATGTTTAAGAGATCTCTGATCACAATCATTCAGACCTAATTACTTTCATGACATTGATGGTTTACTAATATTTGGTTTAATCAATACTTTGACAGTTCTAAAACAGTGACATTTCATCCACACTGCAGGATAAATCCTCCTATCATACTTGCAAGAACTGAAACCCTACTTACTGTACCAGTTAAAGTTACATTAAAAGTTGCCAGTTGAAACATATTAATCACTGTATTAATCATCCAACCAAGTCTTCAATTACAATCACAAATAGTTGATTGTGATTTATTTAGATTATTACTACAAAAGCTCCAACAAATAAAAAATAAAACTTACTTTTATAGGGATGTAGCAATTTTAAATATTTGACACATTTTGGAAAAAGGAAAATCCTCAGAATCAGACTCTATATAAAGATAATAAAGTTAATATTTAAAAATTCCGACCTCCCTATATATAGAAGAATATATTCTTTATATAGATGAATAATATCAACCTATTTATTATTTTTTTTTACTTGTTTTTTGTCACACTCCTTCACTCCCTCATTCTGATCTCCCAATCTACTGGTCCTTCGCATCAGTTATATGCTCAGCACTATCACAAACATTTAAATGTCATGCTTATGCTCATTGCCACTAATGAAAATAATAAATTCCTTTCTCCAATTTGAAATCATGTCTGTCTGAGCCATAATATTAACCACACACTACTAATAACACAATGTTATCCCATCCAAATGCAAAGTTTGTGCCAAGAAATTCTGGCATACAGAGCGTACATACTACTTTGCAAAGCAACTCTAGTACATTAATAAAGACATTGAAAATATACATTTTTAGCACTGATGCTTTAAGTAAGTCTTAAGTAAGTTCTTTTAATTTCACCATTGTGTCACTTATTATTTTTCAATTACAGACAAAAAAAGAGTAAACAAAGCATTTTTTAAGCATAAGAAAAAGATTGAGATGAATGGATTCGATGTCATTAATGTGTTGGCATTCAGACATACTAGCTTAGACGTAACACGTACACTTCTTTTTTTGGCGACATGGCTTCAGAGGGAACACTGAAGAAAGGTTACATGTTTGGATCAAAATCACCTATAGAAGATTTGCACAATTAGGAATTCCTCTCTTTTTTTTCACACATTTTTACGTGGCTGCCCAACATTATTCTTATATAGAATTACATATATGAACTAATCATTACTCACGAACATGTTTACAAATACACACTTCCTTGCACACGCATATAGAGTGGTACATGTGGAATGCTCAGTCGCCTCATAGCCCAGAGATAGCCCACCCTGGGGATCTTTGTGGAGTTTGCGTGCCCTCCCTTTCTCCGCATGGGTTTACTCCAGGTACTCCGGCTTTCTTGCACATTCCAAAGACATGCATTAGGTTGAATGGTCACTTTAAATTGGCCCTGACTATTGTGTAGATATTGTAGACCCTTGAATCTGTCATGAACATGGTCTATAATTCTGATGGAACGTTAAATAAAAACTAATGAACAAACACATCAATATTGTACATACATAGAGGACAGCACTCACCCTTCCCAGAATGACATTAATTTCTACAGCCAGCAGTAGTCCGTAAAGAAGAACAAGGAGGCCTGTCAGACAATAACGCAGCTGTCGCATGCCAATGCTGTGCTCTGTGTACTTGGCAAACTTGATGGTCTTCGTGATAAATGCCAAAATCCAATAAATAAGCAATGCTGTGAATTAAGCAATAAACAAAATGATTACTACCATACATTGTAGTTATAAATGTTAGATGTAAAATATTACTCTTCATAGCATAGGAAGTAAGCTCTGAAGATTATATCCAAGCAAGCATTATCAAACCTCTCAGAGTGGGAGCTGTCAAGGCATTTTGTGAGGTGGAGATGATGCCACATCTCACACATTTTCCCTTTCACAGCTTTACACTCTGCACATGTGTAAGCTGTGTGTAAACTACTGATTAGAACTGCAGTGAAAGATACTGACTTGAAAGTTAAAGTCAAAAGCATACTGTCAAATATAGGCCCTCATGAATCAGTGCATATTGCAAGTAAAGAGATTTTTAACAATATCCATGGTATTTCTCTTTCATAGAGAGTGGAGATAGAGTTGTTTGTGGTTAAATCAAATGTGGTTGCATAATTGCAAACTCATGGCATATAGTAGTGCAAAGCTGGCATAAATTAAAGTTCTAGTAGGATTTTGTTGACGTTTACACTTGTTGACAAAGACAATAACTTACCAAGAAGAGTTGTTGGAACTAAAAGAAACTTTAAATGTGTGAATGCAATGATGATTTTTGTAAGTGATTACAATATTAAAGCGAAAGACTACTGAAAGGCTACCCTATTAGGCTACCTCTAGCCTGGATACGAGATTATATTTCGTTAAACATTAGAGGTATACAGCTTCTGTATGGTATCCTGTTACAAATTCATATGACCACAGATGTTGCAGCTAGGCCTCAACCCATAACACAAACAATTGGGGTGGGGTATGGCTCCACAACAAAGGCAGGCTTAAATTGCTCACCATGAGGCCACCATACTCAAACCCCACCGCTGTTGGATCCCAGAAGCACTAAAGATGATACAGTCACTAAAGATGATACAGTCACTAAAAATGATACAGTTTCAGTCCATAGCTGTCCAGGTTTCTCATTCATGACACCAAAGGTAATTGTGACTGGTCAATGGCAGGACATGTAATTGGCACTGTAACAATAAATTGACTTCTGCTATGACCAGGATAATGTATGTGATTTTCTCAGTCAAATGATGCACCCCCTCTCAAAGGCTATCAACAGGGAATAATGTATATTGAGTGCATTGTAGAAGCATGTCTAGCAGCCAGCAATCCCTTACCAAGAGGTACACTATCCAAAGGTGGCCTCTAATGGCCTTTGTAAAGGACAGCAAGGGAAGAACTTTTGTGGCAACACCAAGTGTCTAATTAAACCATACTTACAGTCATTTAAATATTGTATCTGCCTTAGACATACCTGCATGCCGAGTTTTACAGCAAACCAACACTTATATCTGGGTATGTTTTTTTATGTTAATTAGTGTACTTTTACACTGTTTCATCTTACAGAAAAGCAATGTACACAACGAGCACACAAATCATTAACAATATCACTGTTGAAGGTTACCAGTCAGAAGGAAGTTAGTAACAATTTTCAAGGAACTTCCAATAAAGACTGTCATTAACAGGTGGATTAAATATGGAACAAAGGTAACATTACCGAGGACTGTACATCTCTCCAAAATTGATAATAACACAAAAAGAAAACTGGCTTTGCCACTGCAGGCTGTCCAGATGCTTACAGCAACACTGAAGTAGCTACAAGAACAAGTTATGATTGCCAGAAAAAAAATACATGTCACAATAATATTCAATATTATTTAGATGTCTAGGCTATAAGGGAGGGTGGCAAAACAAAATAATTGTCTTACAAAGGAAAATATTTAAGCTTGGCTACATTTAGCAAAAACCCACATGATGTCTGTAAAAAGCATGTGGTTAAATGTGTTATGGTCTGGCAAGACAAAGTTTGAACATTTTGGTCATTATTCCAAAATGTATGGTGCAAAAACCACATTGCGAATTACCAGAAAAACACCAAACCCACAATGAAGCATGGGGATGGCACAGAGCTTTTAGTCAAAGTGGAGGGAATTATGAGCAGTTCCAAATATCAGTCAATTTTGGCATAAAAACCATCAGGCCTCTGTTAAAAACTGTAGATGAAGAGGAATTTCACCTTTCAGCACGGCAAAGACCCAAAGCATTTAACTACATCAACAAAACAGTAGCTTCTCCAGAAGAACATTTTGGATTGGCCCAGCCAGTGCTCAGACCAGAATCAATTGAATATATGCAAGATGAAATGAAGAGGGCTGTGCACAAGAGATGCCCTCACAATCTGACAGATTTGGAGCACTTTTACAAGAAAGAGTAGGCAAAAACTCCTAACCAAAAATAATGACTTATGTCATACAAGCATAGGGTGCTTTAAACAAAGTATTAGTTTATGGTGGGCATTTATGCAACCACATTATTTTAAGATTTGCTTTCAATTTTTATGTTTGGTTTTATATCTTATATGTCACATTACAGGTGAAAAGTTATTTGGTCTACATTAAGTCTTGAACATTTTCTATGATTTGTAGCATGAAAGGAAAATAAATTGCAAAACCTATATATTTTTGGACTTTACCTAAAGTGATTTATGTTACAAAAACTAATGGTATAAAAACTTGTTGTATAACTCATGGTTATATACTATAATGAAAACTAATAAAGAAATAAGCACTATTATATAAAGCAATTACATTGAATTACTGGCCTAAAGGCCAGGTCAAGGACTTTTATTTATAAACTATATCCTGTATGCACAACATAGAACAAACTGTTAGCAGACATTATCACATAATGTTACATAAAATATGGCACCTAGCACACTTGATTAAATGCTAAATTAACTGTCTTCACTACTTTAACTGTTGTCCTAATGTAACATTACTCCTTTACAAAAGAAAAGTTGACTAAAAAACACTGTTATCATTGCTTTCGTTACTGTGATTAATAGTAAAAAAAGTATAATGTTTTGTGGCATTTCAACAAACCCTACTGACACTGTTACATGTTGTAAAGCTGCTTTGAGACAATGCTTCATTGTAAAATGTCTATATAAGTTAATATGACTTGTGTTGACAGGATTGGGTATAGGTATCTGGTGGCCAAAATTACAATAAATTTTACATCTGGTTGGCATTCAGTGTGTGTAATCCACAGAAGCTTTTCTCTGTGTTGAATTGGATGTTTGTGCAGAGCCTACCTAGGAGCAGCTTTGGAAAGTTGGAGGTTTCTATGTTGTGGTAGTAAACTATAGAAGCAATAGCAGCCATAAAAGCCAGACATGCAGGCATGAAGAGATGCAGATGATGAGTCTGTGTAAACCTGTGATAGAAAGAGATGCGTGTTAATAGAAGAGTGTATATTCTACACTGCTCACAAAATTAGGGTATATTGCATTATGGGATGTTTCATTTTGAAGTATCCCCTACTTTTAGTGTGCAGTATATATTGTATATAATACACACTGGGAAAAGATCTAAGGCATTGTAACTTATGGATACCATAATCCTCTTTACTATAGGCTCATGGAATATATGTGAAAACATGCTGATTTATTTTAATTTATAATCTAATCTAATCTAATCTAATTAATAAGTCTATTACATCAATATTGCCAGTTGTCCAGTCAGTGGGCTGTTTAAGGAACAAATACACTGCTCCAAAAAATTAGGTGATATTTCAAAATGAAACAGATAGGAATAATTTTTCACCAGTCAGTAAACAAGCACATTATGGGCATTTATAGGGACCAGTAACAGTATAGCGTAACCAAATAACTGACATCTTAATCCATGCTTACATGTGACAGCGTAGATTTTCAGGATTTATTTGTTTATTTAACATTAGATCAGAATAAATATATTAGGTCTGCTATGTTTGGTTGTTTATGGTGCTAGTAATTGGGATTTCTCATACTGATTGCATATTTGACACTTGAGGGAAAACACTGCTTTATCTCAAGAGGGTTGCAGGAGACAAGTGGGACCATGGGGACTGGCTATTGTGTGGTTTGTCAAAATGTAAAGCAAAGATATGCTAACACTATTATCCACAGGCATTAATAGAAATACCTGACAGAAGAAAATACACAGAGCTGAAAGGTTTAATTTCTATTTATTAGGAAATCAAACTCACCCATCTGACACAATGCCCTCTGCAATCTCACACACCAGTACAAAAAGGAGGATGAAAGTGAGGATCCAACGCAGGCTGTGTCCAGGAAAATGCAACCAGGTACTGTGATGGATGTGTACCTTTGAGCTCTGGCTTCCCCATCCTACAAATAGATACACAAAAATGAATCCACCAAAGTCAGCCCGTAGCAGGGGCTATATGTTCAATTAAATTCTAATTTATCTATATAGCGCTTTTTTCAATGGTGCATTGTCTTTACAATATTATATTATATTATATTATATTATATTATATTATATTATATTATATTATCTTAAAAGGCAAATCTTAAGTTGAGGACAGTGGAAAGGAGAAACTCCCTGAAAGCAGTAGGTAGAAACCTTGGGAGGA
>JAUZSV010417888.1:0-10938 GCA_034780495.1 Parotocinclus cesarpintoi
AAATTATACTAATTAAAAACATATCCCTGTTACACAAGTTATCAAATGAATTTATAATTCATTATAAATTTATAATGTTTGATTACTTGTTTTTGTTAAGTCTGCCCTGCTAAATCTGCTTAAATATACTGTTTATAAATACAAACAATGCAAACAAGTGTAAATTACAAGTGTAAATTACTGGCAAGTGTAGTTACGTCTCCACATCCCTAACTATTTCTCAGTACAACTGTTTACACAAGTGAACATCATGAAGTGATAGTTGTTCTGTATCTTCTGATGATCACCATTAGAGTGCTTTGTGGAAAGTTCAAAGCTGACTTCAGAATTCCTGTCATGAAAGGCCTGGCTTAAACCTGATACAACCTGACTGGCTTCTGTAATTCCCCTGCTTTACCTGCAGAATTCATGTTGTCAGTCCAAGAAAAGGAAAATTAACAAGGGGTAAAATGGTGGGTTCCGGTACCAAATGACAAGGAAATTTGAGAATGGGAAAAGGGAGGGATGTATTCTGCCTGTATTCCCTGGGAATGTCATATTACAAATAGAAAATTCTAACTGTTAGATGAGCACAAAATGTGGCTACGTTTTGGATTTGAAAAAGCCTAATTAATTTATATAGCGTCTTCACAATTGTCAAAAAATAGCTTCATAGCAACAAATATCTTGACCTAATGCACTAACAGAGCAAGCCCAGTGTGTCATTGACAAGGAAAGACACACTAAATGTTATAAGGAAGAAACCTTTGGAGGACCTACCTCCTTGGGCAGCCTAGATGCTATATGTACATATTACACTATGCTATCTAATTAATACATTTATAATGCTAGTTTAAATATATAGATGCTAAATAAAAAGTAATGGAGAGAACATATTTAAATACAATAAAATAAAACAGTAATATGTAGTATGTAGTATGTATGACGTATGTAAATTGTGTAAAATTATGTAAATGAAAGAGAATACAATATAATGAGGAGTACATAAAGTATAATATAAGACAATAGTGTATATATAAATCAAATATGGTGTAAAATAATGCATAGAATATGCATAACAGAATTATTCATTACAAGAAACAGACTCTTGTGTGGGAACATTTTGTTGGCGTAAAGAACACAAATACACATTCAGCAGAAACCGTGCTCTGAATTTAGAATGATATTCTATATATATATATACACACACACACATACATACTGCTATACTTACCCATGTGGCAATCAGGTGCACCTTGTGGGTAGCACAAAGCCACCAGTCACAGGGGGTCGAGAACACATCCATGAGTGTAGGGGTGGTGCAGTGGGGGCTGAATGCGTGTATCCTTGTGCGATTTCCCAGACAGACCACCAGCATATTCTTCAGACAGCCACTACCAACATCAGAAAACACATTAGGATGGCAAGGGTATCAGTGATAAAGGAAGGCTGTTTGAAACAGCAGACAGGTGATTGTGTGGTGAGTTTCTTGCAAACTGTGTGAGCAACACAGTAGCAGCACAAACTTACTGTCGAGCACTTTCTAATGTGTAAAATAAGATTCTCATAAAAAGTCTTGTTCTATTAAATGTTCTTCATAGAAGAACCAGGGGTTTCCAGGTTATTTCTAAAAATAGGGAACTACAGAAATGTTGAAATATTGGAACGTTTTTTAGAAATGTGCAAAATACCAAGTTAGTATCATTAACTTCAAGAGGGTTGAAATTTTAAATTCTAAGGTTACGCTTTGAATTATTAGTAACACTTAGTTATAAGTGTTCAACCTCAGTTTTTTGCAGGGTGATGAGAGGATCGAGATATTTTCTGTTACTGTCTTTTGTTTTTTCTGGTTACCTCAAGAACCACCTTAAGGAAAATGGCAAGTTGTGCTGACATTTTTCTAGCATGTTCACAAAAGATGGGGGCACTGTTTTGAACAGTGTATGTTGACTACTTGAGGAATAATAAAGGAGATGTGCATAAGCCAAAATAACTCACACCCTCATGTCTCTGCAGCACAGCTGTCCAGCTGGTGGGAAACAAACTGAGGAGTTATGATGGAAAAAGTGAGCAACACAGAGCCTTCAGTTACTCTGTTGATAATGTTTTTCCCATGCTCTAATAATTACTGTAGGGAGCAAGCACTTTCTATACCTTGCTTCTACTAACATTATTACCTTAATGCCCAAAGACAATTATTTTTGTTATTTATTTGTTTTCGTGACATTTAAGGTCATATTTTGTTTTAATTATTGGGTCTGTTTTTTCACCTCAGTGTAGTATAAAATAATAGTATTTCCAGTTCATTAAATAAAATTGAAATTAAATAAAGATTTCTATTTTCTTTCCCGTTTTTTCCTGTTTGTCTACATGGCTCAAAAGCCTGTGATCACACAAGTGGTGCTTTAAAGACCCCTAACTTTTCATAAGGCCGTCGGTCATGGACAAACAGAGAGAAAACCCATCAAAGAAACACACAATTGCACTGAAATTCTTCACATTCTTCTCTGAAAGAGAAGGTTAAATGTCTGGATCTAGCAGGAGCTGTGTTTTACAAATTGCAATCTCATTGTTTTTTAATAGAACGCGTGTAACATTTAAAGGTCTCCATTGTCCAGCCCCCTGACATTCCATGCTGGGCTTTTTTCCTTTTCTTTCATTCTCTCTTGGTTGGCGGTTATTTCAACCCTTGACTAAATTGGTTAATGAGCAGACGGCAATGCTATTTCTGTTTGTTTTAGCCGCTGAAAACCCCAGCAGGGCTCTTTATGTACCCATCTCACATCCTTTCAAGGCACTGACTGTTTCCCATAGCTTCCCTCTGCCAGTTTACCCTCTATACTTAACCTTATAAGAGCTTCACTGCAAAATTACCTTTGTCATAGCTTCAATACTCAAAAAAAAGTCTCCCTTTTACAAAATCCATCATTTCATCAAAGGTCGCTTTCAGGTGGTATGTGTGTGGCCCAAATGGCCACGGAGAAAGTAAGGATTGCATAAGTGATCATCCCCTCCATTTTGCTGCATGGCCCCAAGACCATAACTCTCAACTAAGCATTAGCACATGCCATTCTTTATAGCCCTGAATTAGTATTTAACAGCTTTTAAACAATATCTGTACATAAAAATGACTTGTCGCCTTTTTATTAGACTGCTCTGAAAATGCCACTCAAAGAAAGGCGAATAATGTGCATAGAAATGAAAATATGCTTTTCTGTATTTATATATAGGCAGATAATAATTATTGTCATTTTTAAAACAGGAATATTAATGAGATTTTGCCGTTAACCGCTCTGGTTTAAATATTCCCAATGGTCTGAGAGGATTCGGGTGAGGTCAGACACCTTTGGGGAGCGATTTAAAAGAACTGAACATTTAAACCATTTTCCATCTAGTTAGTCTTGCTGCATTTGGTGGTAATTTTGTCTGTCTGATCTCTTTAGCAGGTTGCACATCACAAATGTTTCTATCTTGCCTGTGTTTAACTAGTGACCTCTCAGCTTCAACAAAAGCCTGGATGTTAAACGTTACTCCCAGTAGCTAAAAGCAGTCAAATGAGACATGATAAGCGCTTAGATATGTTTGGTCAGACAATCTGCTAATTATGTGTGTACTAAATATGATTATGCAGGTGAATGGAAGGCATGCATGAGCAAACCATGCAAAATGTATTATGGTAATATTTAATTACCATGCCTTTATATGCATGAAATACTCACAGGTGCCCCTGTTAAACTTGTGGATGAATAAACTCTTTGTATTTTACTGTTAATTCGAAATGATTTGCTTTAGCAATGGAATAATGACCATATATTTAAATTATCTCTTTATTAGAATACAACCAGAAATGGAGGAAATGTGTATGCAGTACTGAAAACTTTCTTTCAGCTTCTATAGGCTACAGTGACATGTATTTAGTGATCTTCCCTTGTACTTGAGCAATAACAGCATCTGGCAGCTTCACTGGGATGCCAAAGTTGACTTTTCCACAGTTTGAAGAATCTTGATCGGGAACAGTCAAAATGAAATTTTTGGAAGGTTCGCAGTCAAGAAATCACTTTTATGGAAGGTGGAAAGTCTAAGATATGGTAAAGCTCACAAAATGGCCATTGTCTCTTGATTTGAGTCATTTTGCATACAAACTCCTGAAAATGATCAAACTTTACTTGATAAATTATTGTCAGTGACTATCTGGTCTTATTACTATGCACCACTATTTTCCATAAAACAGTGAATTAATGACTACAGAAAAGTGTCAGCTGAAAATCTGGGAATGCCCCTGAAAGAAAAGGGATATGTTTATATATTTTAACACGTGTTTAGTTGAATAGACAATATATCAGAAATCACAATTGGGCTATCCTCCAGAACAATGAGCAGTTTTTCGATTTCAGTATTATAAAATATTCTGAAGTTGTGATTTTTTTTTTTTATACTAGGTTTCCTTGTCTTGAGTATGAGTAACACCGCCTAAGACAATCATTTTACTAGTATCTTATTTCCAAAAAAGTAAGCTCTTTTTCATAATAAACAGCTTTCAGTTAGTCAAATCCATTCTTCCACATTATCATTAAGCCTACAAGACAGGTATGGTTTAACCTGACATTTTCCAAGTACTCAGAGATTTTCCAACATTCTTTGTGATGCTGACAGATCAGACACTGGCTGGATGGCTGTGGAAGAACATGCCTGGCCGGCATGCAGATACAGCAATTTGAAAGATTACACGGTTAACCTCCATCCTGTAATCTTCATAGGTCCTCTCAAAGAAAAAAAACTGGCACACATAAAACTTGTGACCTAACAATTTAAGAATACTGGTGTTTGCTTCTGTTCATGGAACAGTGCTATTACTAGCTTTAAAATCAGAGCACAGATGTGAGGACTTTTACGATGCTTGTTTTTCTCGCTTCACGCTTTGACATTTGCGAAGGGCCAGGCAGACACCGGATGTGCTGTATTGATGCGAGTTTACACATTTTCCTTAACCAGTTCATAAAACTCTGTGAGGTGAACTGATTTAATGAGGTTTGTTTTCTCTAAAATCAATTCGCTATTTCAGTTGTTCAGTGCTCCATCTGCGATTGTAGGTAGCTGATAAGCTGCAGTTTTAGCAGCGAGGGGTAAATGATGGGTTTGTGCTTAACATAGACACCTATGGGCCAATGGGGCCGTTTGTCTTTTAGGCCCACCAGGGGTATTGCCTTTAGTACTGGAGGCCTATCTTTTAAAAAGCTTGTGTCTAATAAGACCCCCCTTACCCTCCCCAGAGCGAAGGTTGGGGATTACCAGTCTACCCTTGGTGAACAAGCGCACAGGAGACACCAAATGTGGGGGGCGGTCGCTATGGCTATTGGTCTCCTCTAAATAGTTGCTAGGGACCAGGTATCAAAGGTCCACAAGTTGCACACAGTCACGGTCATGGAGGGAATTAAACGGCAACAATGAAATTGTTATTCTACAATAATCAGGCTTCTGCAGTGTGGGCTGGGGAGGCAAGGAGGGCGCAGCAGGTCTGTTCAGCCTGTGATCATAGGAGCGTGGTGCTAACACAGCCCCCCTGCCTTCTTCTCCTCTGTCCCTCTCTTCTCTATGTCCTCCTTTTTTCTCTCATACACATCCAAGAATAGAGCCTAGCACTGGTCGTAATCTGCTTTCTCAGCCCATTCTCCTAGGTGTTTATTTTTTCTTCCCATCTCCAAGGATTTCGTTTATCCTTTTTGTGGTCTATGGGAATATAGCAGGATTTAAAGGTTATTAACTGGGTAAATTAAGGCATTTAGTTTTAAATGACAGCTGATGAATTGGTCACACTAACATGTTAACTGAAACATAAGACCTCGAGACAACCTTAGCACTACCAATAAACACATCGGACAAGCACTGAAGTGTAAAATATTATATATATATTTAAAATCACTTATCTAACAACTTGTCTGGCCTATAGCAAATATGCTAAATTTAAACTATTTGAAGCCCTATTTATGTCAGCGCTTTCTTTCATGTTAGTTAATTAAGAAAAGTGTACAACAGATCGTGTGTTTTTTTGTTTTTTTTCTTTTCTTACTCTCTCCCAGGTGTCACCTGGTGTCGTGTCTTGGCACAGAGTTCCGGAGAGGCGCAGGTGTGTTGGATATTGTGTACGAGTCTCCCTTCCAGCTCCTCACCTGTGGATATGACACCTTCATCCGCTACTGGGATCTGCGTGTCTGCTTCAGGTTCGTAGGGTGAGAGGAGAAGGGAATCTTATATGTTCGTAAGTGTTAAAAGTCTAATGTATATTTAGTACTACAGAACTTTATACATTACTGTGCCAAAGTCTTAGGCCACCATTAGATATTCCATTGTTTTTTTCCAATGGAATAATAATCAAATATTATCATTTCTCAGTGTCTTTATTATAATTTAACCTGGAATGCAAGCAGAAAATACAGGACATTTGTTTGCAGTATTAAAAAGCTAAAACGTCTCTGAAAAACTTCTACAGGATACAGTCTGTAGCATCTTGCAGCTTCATCGAAATGCCAAGTTGACCCTTCTACAGACTTTTGCACAATATCGTATTTTTTGTCTGGAGGCCTGTTTGCCAAACGTGTAACTGCACTTGACTTTCGTTAGCATCTCACTTTTAACATGCCTAGAGCAGTAACCGTACAGCATGGCCGAGGAGCGGTTAGATTTAGACTTTATGCACACAAGGAATTGTGCCGTCAGCAGAACCCGGCTTGTCTGCACAGAGTAATAAAGTTAGTTAGTGCTTCTCTTTCTGAGAGCCTGTGAGGAAGATTAGTCTTCTCAGTTAATCTAATAAGCCCTCCTGTGCATAGAGCACCATTTAGACAAAAAAGGAGCCAGGTCTGAGTCTCCTTTTGGCTTGGTGGCCACCATTGTCCCTGCAAGCCACTGAAAAGGACCCCCTGTTTAAGAGGGCTTCGCGCTGTAGGACTCTGACATACCCGAGCCTGCACCACTCGGTGGCCATATTGATGTGGCACTGAGCATCTCCCGGGCAACCAGGTGAGCTCGAAGGATCAGTGGGCTGCTTGTGAGGCATACTGGGCCCCTGTGTCAGGCCTTGGCAGAGGACACACCCACATACAATTGCATATGGGCAGTCAAGTAACACAAATCAGAGGTGATTGAAAGAGGGCCCTTGAGAGTTTAGGGAGGGGCAAATGTTCCCTCTTAAGGTATCAATAATTCACAGTGTGACCAGTGAGGGGCCAATATGTAGTCAGTCCTCACTCACAGTGGTTAGTCATCTGAAAGTTCTCATGATTGGATTGGTAAAAAACACTGAGTTAACTGTTAGTGACAGGTGCGAGTGTGAAACGAAAAATGACAACCATTGTCAGTGTCATTACACTAATTGTTTTTTTATGACAAAGGAGAGGTTCATTTCAAATTGTTTCTTCTCACATTTTTTACTGCTACACCATTGTTATTTTCTGTTTCTTATGGACTATTATGCCAGCAGTCATATACTTATTAAAAAACACACAGCAGATGAATCAGCTCTTATTAACGACACCAAGTTGACCTAACAGCTTCAATGGTGCTTCCTTTATTAAGCCTATACCATTCAGAAAAAGAATCAGTAAGGATTTTTTAATCCTTTTTTCATATGTATTTCATACTTCATAAAAAATCATCCATACTAGGCAGTTACATTGCAATCTATCTGAAGATTTTCTGACAGTATTAAGGGAAAATTAAACCTATGACTTTTGTAGCACTTCATAGAAGTACAAATGACTTGTATATTATGTTGCTTTGAATGCTGCAGCAGATATGAGTCTGATTTTTTGGGGATCTGGCATGCATTGTTTAAGAAAGCAATCAATGTTTCTTAAACTAAAGTGTTTGTGTACTCTGTATAACCTTCATTTCACTAACATATTGCTTCAGAAATCTGATTTATTTTGTCATTTCGGACCATAATTATAATATTACTGAAATTCTGAAATATCAGTAGAAGAACCTGTAGTTCCTGTGGTGGAAGTACTTGCTGAGCTGGACAGAATAACAGGTTTCAGCTTTGCTAACACAGTTAATATTTTTTTTTAATTATTAAGTAGCATTTATTGCCATTGGACTTGTGAAGTAATGACTGCTAAAATTATACTAAACATAATAAATGACTAATTAATAGCATGAATCATCGCCATCTGTTCTCTGTTTGTATAACTTGACTTTTTAAGGTTGTTTCAAATGAAATAGGCGAATATTAGGAACTGATTTAAATTAATTGTAAAAGAAAATGGTGCAATTAGATGAAAAAAAAATCACATTTACTTTATTACAGCAGTAGGAAGTTAGATGGTGTTACAATTAATTGCAATGAATGTGAGTGTGTGAGCGAGTGAGTGCGTGCCTGTGCGCATATGCCCTGAAAAAAAACCCAGACATCTCCCATGTGCTCCTTTAACCCTGATGTCTGCCACACTCAGCAGCTAAGCTCTTTTCTCCTGATTTATTTATCACCACCATTAATGGAGAATTGATCTTTGTTGTCTAAGCACATGTGCAGATATTTCCCCTAACCTTCCCACCTCTCGTGTCAGCCTGCATTAAAACAAGAAAAGCCTTTTCAGATGACTCTACATCCTCGACCTTTCATATAAGAACATTTGCCTTTGAAGAAGTCAAGTCAAGCCATCTTCATTTCTATAACACATTTAAAATAGAGCAAGTGTCGGCCAAAGTGCTGCACAATAAAATCAACTTTGCACAGTAAATTCAGCAAAAGGTAGCATGCTGACGGATTTAGAGCTATGTATTGTGTTTATAGAGAGTTATAATTTTCCACTTAACCCCCAAGTCAGTCAACCATGGCATGTTCACTTTGTGAACTTTTGTAAACTAACAGCTTTATCTTGTGTAGCATTTTTGTCAAACCACTCTAGCATGGTTAACAGTGATGCTATTGAAAATGCTGAAGTATGACATGAACTGTACTGACAAATGTTTCTTGAATTTCTATATGCAGTCCTAATATTAAACATTATTATACAGCGCCCTCCACAATTACTGGCCAGCACTCATTGTTTTAAAAGCCTTATTGCAGAAGCATAATCTCTAAGATTACGAAGTAATTATTTTTCCAAAAAATCAACTGTTCAACAGTTATTGGCACCACTAACAATTCCTAACAAATACATGTCATTGAAGCTTTGCAGTCATTTCTACTGAAGCTTATAAAGTTGATCAGCATATCTATAAACCTTTAATTAGTAGTTCATCACTTCCTGTTTCCCTTGGGTACAAACATGTTGTGTGATAAAATATGATGTGAGGCCTGTTTCTTTTAGCCACTATTCAGCATCGGAAAGAGAACAAGAGACACAACATTCAAGTAAGGCAGATGTGTGTCAACCTTCATCATTTAGAATATGGCTACAATAAATAGCCACTCGCATACACCTGTGCAGACGCAAGTTTATCTTGCCAACACGCACGATGAAGAGGATCTTAAGAGAAGTTAAAAAAATTATCCAAAGCTCACGGTTAAGAGAATTGCATCAAATAGTAGAATTTTGTGGTCACAAACATCAGTGGTGCCAATAATTATGGCACAGATGATTTCATTTAAAATAATTATTTCTTAAGGTGGAATTTTTCTCCCACTGAATAAGTGCAGTTGAATTAAAGGTTGGATTTTTCTCTTTTGGATTGCTGCCCTATGTTATTTTTATAAGAATGAATTCATTAGAAGTTTAAGAACTTAATGAGGGGTGCCAATAGTTGTGGAGGCGCTGTATGTGAATCATAAGTGACAAAGGTTTTAGAAGTGAGTTTAGATGAACTTAAGTGTATTTATTCTTTATTTACAACATAATTTATTTCTTTAACAGGAAGTGTGTGATGGAATTGGAGGAGCCTCATGACAGTGCTCTTTACTGCATCAAGACCGATAGGAATCACATGATCGCCAGTGGCTCCTCTTACTATGGAGTGGTTCGTTTGTGGGACAAACGACAAACTTGTTGTTTGCAAGTGAGAATCTGGCTGTGTACCTTTGATACTTGTCGATTTTGTGCACCTATGTTTGATATTCTTGTTTCATTGCAGATGTTCCAGCTCACCTCCATCACCAGCAGCCCAGTGTACAGTCTGTGCTTCAATGCCACACACTTGTACGCTGCCCTAGACTCGGCCCTCTACTCACTGGACTTTAGAACTTCGGGGGGCAGGAGGTAGAACAAAGCAACTCTCAAACACAGCTGCTCCCAACATGTGCCTTGGGTCCAAGTCTGCACATCTCCTACCTGTGGTCAACAAACTTTCCCAATTGATACCCATTGTGGCCTTGGATTTGTGCCACAAATAGCAGCTAGCCTCCATTTCTTCACTACTATCACTGTCTGTAGAGAGGTAGCCGAGGGAGCAGAGTTCACGACCTTTGGTGGCCTGATCCTTAACAGATTTAACACATTGCCAGCGACCTGTGTGACTTCTAAAACAAACACTGTTTAGAGCTGCCAGACCTAACTTGTTGGAGTTAAAAGCAAAAACGTATACAGTGGCATGATCAGTTATGGTTGTGGTTGAGTTGTATAGTAAACCAGCAAATTGGTTTCAACAACAAAACTGAATTGTTAAATTTGTTGATGACATCCCAAGACATATTCTATCATTCTTAGAGAAATAAAGATATTTTATTGATGACAATTATTTATTACCAAAGGCCAAGGATCTACAGATTTTTCTGTATATGCTCAAGTTGTATAGCATGTCTTCAGTTATATACATGTAAAGAAGCCTGCAGTATACATGTATTCCACTTGTAAAAACATTCCTAAAAGTATGGCCCAAAATGTTTAAGTAACTTTTGTGCCTACGAACCCACAAACTAAAATCAGGCAACCCAAGCCTTTTGTAGGTCTAGTTCAGGAGCTTCAGCTAGCTGTTCAGATTTGTCATATATATATATATATATATATATATGAAAGGTTATAT
>JAUZSV010417899.1:0-10937 GCA_034780495.1 Parotocinclus cesarpintoi
ACACACACACACACACACACACACACACACACACACACACACACACACACACACACACACACACACACACAGGATCCTTTGCTGGGTGTGCAAACACGGTGTGTTAATTATATGTGCTGGTATACAGGCAATAAAATACTCTGCAGGTCTACAATTAGAGCCTTCCTATCATGCCTGGAGAAAAGTTGTGCTGTGTACATACACATGCCCCAATGTACACCCCTTTCTCACTGAGCACACCTGGGATGTTTTTTTGTTTTTTTTTGCAACCACGCACACATGTACAGAAACAGCTAGAAAGACAGACAGAAACAGGCGCCCTTCAAAGCACTGCCAGTGACCCTGGCCTTTCTCACCTTTCTGCTGGGCAGATGGGTGTCACAGGCATCCATGCCTGGCCCATAAAAGAGTCTGAAGAAAATCTAGACACAAACCACTGTGATTCACAGGCAATCCAGGAATAGCAGGCCTTCAAGCTCAATTTGCAGCAGCAGGATGAGCCAGCGGTGGAATTTAAACAGCGGCTGTCCATAAACCAAAAGGCAAAGAAAAGACTTCCTTGTGTGAGACAGGACAAGACAGCTGTGCCGAGTCCCCGCCTTCGAGCGTCTAGTGGAATCTCTATAAAGCCGTCACTCCAACTTTTTAATAAAAGACCAAGATCATTTTTAATGCCTTTCGAAATGAACAGTAATGTATTTATCAAATTCATGCCACGTTCCACGGCCTGCAAACAATTTCCTTTCCTAGCCGTGCGTTTCAGCCTAACATTATGGAAAAGCTGGCCGACAGAAACTGGCCTCTGGCCTGAGGGAATCTCTTGGCTCTAACGTTCTCCCCGTCTTAACCTGCATCATGCCAATTCCAGAGTTTATTAAAAACAAGTCTTAATGCTGTTAGAGGGAGCTGTTGCCATGCTGGTTCAGAGAACCGGAGCAGACAACCAGGGAGCACAGGGGTCACGCAGCAGCTATAATATCCTGTTTCTGAGAAGGTTTACTCTGCATTTTAACAAGTGTGTAAAGAGAAAAAGACATTCCAGACATGGGTCCTATCTACACACCCCAACAGGGGTCTGGAGAGGAGATCTGGGGTGGCTCAGTGCTTTGCTCATGCAAGAATCCCTGCTCTGGTATTTACCACATGTGCGGTATATGCTCCATTGAGACATATGGCCTCCATATTAAGCAAACAAACACATCAGCACCCAGTCGGAACGCTGCTAATAGCTGATATGTTCCAGTCTAGTCTTCTAGCCAAAAACGAAGAATAATGTCTGTAATAAGTCTGTTCTTCACTGATGCTGTCCATTATCGGCGTGTTCAGACTCAAGAAACAAGCACACCTCTTGTGTTTACCTTAGCAACATTTTACTCTGCTCAGGATGTTTTTCCAGTGTTAATATAGAAATATAGAGAGGAGAAACAGGTTTATTTTCATTCTGAAAAATAAATGTTATTAAATATTTAACCCAGGAAATGTATCCCTTAAACTGAACAGGTACACCACTACTGCTGGATATGGCTTAATTTAGCCACGCAATGCTTTATTTTTCTCAATACTGGTCTGTAGGTGTGCTATATGTATAGTCTATGATAACACCATAATTGGCGTTTTGTTTTGTTGCAAGCTTACATTATGAGGTATGTCAATTAAACAGCCAAAAGACTATTTACCATCTATGTCGGAACTCGGTTGCCACTAAACACAGCTCCCACAATAAACTTGTGTCAGCATTTACAGACTAACCCCTGTGTAGAATATGAAGATTATGACTTCATGAGTCAGCTGCTCACGATGGGCTTAAACCAGCCAAGGAACCAGCACAAAAACACACTCAGCAAACCTTAGAGGAAAAAGTGTCTTACAACACTTGAGTGTGAGCTTACTGTGCGTATTTAACAAATAAATTAAATCAATCTGTTCTCTTGCATGATCTAATTGTACAACATAATGGATTTGGAAAACAACCTGAATCCATTATCCGCTGGTATGACAGGTCCAAGTGTCCAAAAAACCCCACAAACAAACAAAAAAAACTAAGAATGCCTATGAATGCCATTTTGAAGAGCTTCTGTCACCAGCTACTAAAATGTCAATACTCATTTCCAAACAAATAAGGAGAAAGTGTTGCTCTCTGATGGGATGATTCATGAGAAATCTTTGTCTCTCTGGTCTCTGAATGGCTTGAGAAGTCCGACAGGGACTGAGCAGGATGGCAGTGTGCTTAGGAAGCAGATTTTCCGAGCAGAGGGAGAAATTAAAACGACAGACTCTCTTTTATTCTAGAATGCTAATTGGAGGGCAGATCCAGTTCGTACGCTCTGTCAGATAGCCCAAATCTCTCTTTGCACTTGCAATTCTGAAGGACTTAAAAAAAAAAACTGCTATATTTCAATCCACATGTGTGCAGTAATTATTAGGGAAAGAGTTGAGGAAGGGCAGAAATATATGGATCGCAAGTTTTATAAACAAAGCAATCAATATTTCCACGATCGATTGTTTTCATCAGCATGTCTATGACATACTTTCTCTGAATTAGAGGTATGGATCTTTTTTTTTGTTGTTTTTAAATGATCCTCATCGGTGGTGCTAACAAATGACCAGAAAATATGATCTGACAGTTGCAGAGGCTCAGAAAGAGCCACAATAGCCCTCCCTCAGGGATGGCCGACAAGCCTTAATGCAGGGCTTTTACAACTATAGAGCTGGTGGTTAATGTCCATTAATGTGTGCCGCCAGGATTCTCAACTCCTTCAGTGCTAATTGTTTTGTAAAGAATGCTGGGGCAACAAGAGGATCCTCTGCACTCCTGGGCTTGGGGTGTCACCTCAAACAGCTTTGAATGTTCTCCTATGGAGCCTAAAAATACTCCTTAAAACATAAAAGCTATTTAAAACACACTGGAATGAGACCAGACTGGCTTTGGCACCAGGTGGATAGGACGATCTGCACGGAACGGTGCAGCTCTGTTTTTAAAGCGGTCATATGACTAGGGACAGCCCAATTTTGACTCAAAAAGTAGTGCCGAATCTAACATCAACTAAGCTACAGCCTGGGGAGTTCCTTCCTTGTTGACCCTGAAATCAGGGCCAGCTTTGTTTTAACAAGTGGGGAAACCTTCATCCACTTTAGCAACTGGCCCTTGACCACAAGAAAGAGCGCAGCGCCTCAGAAGAGCTAGTGGGAAGGAAATTAAATGTTACACCAAGAGGGAACGGTTGAGCTCAGGGGTGTGTGCTGAGGAAGGGTTTGAGGTGTGGGTTAAGGCTGAGGGTGAAACAACACATTAACTGGCATTATGGGTGAACAGACTTTGTAGTTTAGTGCTGGCTGATGACGACGCCCGTACTTTATCAAATTAATTGCTCGGATGTAAAGATGCTCGGACGAGGAAAAGGAGGTACTCAACTGAACTAATAACACACTCCGTTTCATTTAACAGACCTCTAAAAATATATATAAGAGGTGTGGGACGGGGAAAAAAGGGAACTCGTGCCAGGACAAGCTGAACATTTGCCCTGTACTTTTTAAAGGGATCTGACTGTCTGTGTGGTGGAGTTATGGGCACAAGTCAAAAGCAGTTCCTGGCACTAAGTTAGAAAGAAAGCTAGACTGGACGGTGGGAGCCGGGAGCCGGGAGTCCGATCCTGCATCTGTAGGGCAATCAATCAGGCCTTCAGTGTTCACACTGCCGCCGACTCGGCTTGGTAAACAGGACGTCACAGGCTATTAACAGAGCAGTTCCTCTGCAGGGGCCAAGCAGCCCTGACTGGATGCTCCCTCAATGCTTATGGACTTAGCAAGCAGATATCAGCTTTCATTCTGTTTCATGTTTGAATGAAACAATAGCTGACAGTATGAAGCTTAAATATGCAGTCCATTCTGCGGTCCAGAATTTCTGTGGCTCTGTGACTGTGCACTCACCTTCAGAAGCTACTATTTAAATTACTGACATAGAGAAAGACAATAATAGAAAAATATATAATACTGTAATCTGACGGGAGGCACAGTGTTGAACGCTGTTGCCTTACAGCTACAGAGATCCTGAGCTTTGATTCCTGGATCAGACTCTGAATGTGTAGTGTTTGCATGTTCTCCCCATGCCTGTGGGAGTTTATCTGTGTGTAAGTGTATGCAGTCATGTTTATATATCACTGTGGGGACCAAATCGAAAAATGGGACATTTTGTAACGTGTGGGTAAATAAAATGTAGCTTTCTTATAGACAGTCCCCACAAAGGAGTTTTTTAAAAATGTTCGTTATCTTTCTTTTGAAAAACCAAAACAGCCAAAATATTTGCTTAAGGTTACTGAGGTTAAGGTTAGGTGTAGTTTTTGGTGTAGCGTTAATTATTAAGGGAAAGTCCCCAAACACATCTTCCGACCATATTTCCTAACAATGATTTTGACGTTTATTCTTTAATTGCTTTTTCCAAACAAATACGGCAACTTTTATTGGAAAAAAACAAAAGAGCCAAAATAATTACTTTAGGTTACTGGAGTGTTGCATTAATTATATACAGTAATCAATGTACCAATGAAAAGTGTGTGTGTGTGTGTGTGTGTGTGTGTGTGTAGGGGTTGTGTGGCTATGTATCATCGTGGGCACCAAATATTCCCACACAGATAGAAAGTTCTGTGCCCAAAACCTTGTGTGAACATTTTGCTGGTTCCCATGAGGAAACCTGCTTCTTCATTTACATTTGAAAAAAAAAAAAAAACAATTAAAATGATCTCCATTAGGTTACTGAAGTTAAGGTTTCTGTGGTGTACTATTTATTAGCTGCCATAATCATTGCATCAATGTAAAAGTCCTCACAAGAAGTGTGACAAACATGTGTATTGGATTAAGTTAGTATAAAAATGTATGAATAAATGTAGTCTGAAATAAACACGTCAAAATCTTATAATGATTGTGCCCAACTTCCTATTATTAATCAATGTAGGCATTTCTCATGACACTTACAATTCTAATCTATGATCGTACATTACAATGCAAAAATGCATGCTGTTTGTACATTGAGTCATTAGTCATTGATAATTACAATACTGGATTCCATGGGCTTGATACAACTTGAAGGAAATATGCGGCTGCTCATGTGCGCCTTGTGTTTGTGTGTGCGTGTGTGTGTTTGTGTGTGCGTGTGTGTGTGTGTGTGTGTGTGTGTGTGTGTGTGTTGCTCTGCCCACACATCCCCACTGCAGGAGCCATTACCTAACCTCTAGCCAGCCTCACAAACAAGGGAATCCATTAATGTACATCAAAGGTTAGCCAAGAAAATATATAAATAAATACAACCAAAAGTGAGGGAGCGAGAGAGAGAGAAAGGGGGAGAGAGAGAGACAGAGAGAAAGAGAGTGGAGAAAAATCAGACTTATTTGTGAACTCCACCATAACTCCCCTCCCACCTCCACAATTCCCTCCCCAGAAACAAACTCGCTGAATCCCCAACCCCCAATCCTTTTAACCTAAGTGGGCCTTTCTCTTGCCTTTGCATGTTCACTTGTCCACTGCACTGTAGTCATTAACATATTTGGAGTGCAGCGAGCAGAAAGCTTAATTGTCCTTAATTGCTTGGCTAAATATGTTCTCTAATGATTTGCCTCAGATCTGTGACTGCCTTTTGCGCAATTTCCCGGCCGCTGGTTTCATTATCCCTGCCTCCTCAGAACAAAGCGTCTTCAGAGGCCGACTTGTTCCCCCCCCCTTGTCCCCCATTTACTCTCTCTCTCTTCCAGCACAGAGTAGGTCTGTATGCAGTCTGGGGTGTCTGACTGGCAAAAGGAAAAGTGAGTTGGAAAGTACAATGAAGAGCCTTTATGAGGGAACTGGAGTCAAAGTAATTAGAAAACCAAACCCGCGCTGAGACCGAGTGTTAATTGACCGCAGCGCTGTCCTCCTAATCACTGACTAATGCAAAAACTTGCACTTTTGTTTTCGTGCACTCCCCTGAAGCCACTTTCTTTATGGAGTCCCAAATAGTTGCCCCTAAAGAAGTGCCTGGCAATATGCAGGGCTGAGCAAAAGTCTTAAGCCACCTTTAGATTAGATATGCCATTATTTTATTAATGGTATAATGACCATATAAATTACTAATCATCTTTATGAAAACGAAGCCAAAGAATACAAAATGTATGTTGTATTAATTATATACAGCTCACAAAAATGAGGGTATATTTCATTGGAGATATTTCATTTTGAAACATAGCCAAAATGTTGTGAGCTGTATAGTTTCTATAGGCTGCAGTGGCAAGTATTTAGTTTGACCTTCCCTTACACTTAAGCAGCTTAAGGCGACTTCAACAAGATGCCAAGTTGACCCTTCTGTATTCTTAAAAAAGCGTTATCAGAAATGGTCCTTTTGGAAGGGTAGCAGCCAAGGTACAACTTTTTTAGAAGGCGAACAGAGTGAAAATGCAAAGATATGCTAAGGTTTACAAACACTAGAATGAAGATTAGTGGAAATCAGTGACAAATCCAGGTTTCAAATCCAATTTTTTGGTCCAGTTGTCGACGGAAAGTTATATATCTATTCATTATACCAATGCTAAAACAACATGTAATGGTGGTCTAAGACTTCAGTACAGTATCACAGTACTATATATTGCACTATAGTAGACATATTCAACACATCCCCCATGATCAGTGATTTATAAACCATACCATCTTCCCTCCATTGCTTTGATCTCAAAAATAGTCTAAGAACAAATGTATGTCTGAACATGTAGTACATCATAAAGAACCTTTCAGCTAAAGGTGTCAATGTACTGTGAGCATAAACAAAATGACTCATGGCTCTTGTTAAAAGTGCGGGGCACAAATAGTGGGTGGATGGAAGCAAGGTAAAGCTTCAAAAACTCACTCCCTTTCCATAACCCTTTAATCCAGTTCAGCTTAGCTGGCCTGTCATGGACCAGGTAGACCAGGGTTCAAAACCCACCTCTGTCATGCTGTCACTGTTGGGTCCATGAGCAAGGCCCTTAACTCACAATTGCTTGGACTGTAAGACTGTATCTGTTCTGGATAAAATGACTCCACATAAAATGACTAAAATGTACCTGGTAGGCGTGAGCAGGGACCTGACCAGCACCATAACAGGACACGTCTTTGGACCCTGAAGTTATAAGGTGACACTGCTAACCACCGTGCCAAAAACCCACCAGCAAAGCGCCACTTCCTAGCAAGTTTGACTGTGTGTGTCAGAACAGTATCGATAAGAAGTGAATGATAAATCAGTTAAACCCATCTCTGTGTGCTGATCGTGTGTCGAACACCTTCAATTTGAAAGGTTGAGCTCCTCCAAAATCTCAGCAACCAAAACAATTTTGCCTGTTTGATCGTGTTCTAGGCATTAAAAGGCCATTAAGTCTTTTATTACGTGCGCTCATTGCACACCAGCAAAGACCAATAATATAAATCTATTGGATTCAATTGCTGCATTACCAGCCTAATTGCAATGAGGACTGGATAACTGTTATTACGATGCTGGATGGTAAACTGTTCATCAGCATTAGAAACACTTACTTAGAGCGCTTAGGTTATTTTTAAGCACTGCATATTTTGTAGCACAAGCACTTCTTCATGTTACTATTATGACTATTGGGTTATCCCTGAAATGGGCACCAGCTGGCCATCGCAGGGCTGGGTAAGGGCCAACGTAGCAGTAGCGGCCTTCCCTCTCTCTCAGACACGACCTAATGTTTGTCCATGTGATTCCCGAGCTGACTGGAACTGGTAGTTCTCAAACTCTTGTCAATGTAGTGCTGGAATAGTGAATTGCTGCTCTGCCACCTGAGTAGTGTGTTCAAATCTTTTCTGTTTTAAACTGTGAGTGCTTTTACATGCTTAGTTCATGTGGGACATGTGGGACATGCTTAGTTCATGTGGGACTGGGACTGTGGTTAAGGTACTGGCCTCTGGACCAGAAGGTCCAGGGTTCAAATCCCACCTCTGCCAAGCTGCCACAGTTGGGCCCTTGAGCAAGATCCACCATTACTTGGATTGTAAGATTGTACAAGTTGTAAGTTCTGGATAAGGGTGTCTGCTAAATACCGTAAATGTGAAAAATGTCAATGACAATAAACCCTCCTTAAATCCTTGAATATATAGCTAAAGCTAAAACAACAATATCAAAGGTGGCCTAAGACTTTTGCACAGTACTGAAAATAAGCTTCCAACAATTCAGAAATACAAGATGAGAAGGATCGTTTCACACCAACCTGAACACTGGAGCTGGGAGAGAATTTGTGTGCCTTCAAACTGGTGGCTTACCATCTTCAGATTGGGTTTAACACAGCGGACGAAACTAGAGCCCTGCAAATCAAAATCTGAATAAAAGACAAATCCAAATACGAGCTTCCCCCTGATTCAAAGCTTGACTACAGCAGAAAACTGGCAGATTGCAAAGCTTAATAATAAATCATTCTAATAACGTTTATTCTCATTTGGAGTGTGCTTGATTGCATAATTACCGTGCTGCGGAGTTTTTCCAGAAGGATGTTCAGCTGGGTCTGCCGGATCAAATACGGGGAACAGAATTAGCAACGTTGTGTCATATATCGAACAGGCCAGCGCAAACACATGCCTGGTAAGCTTTCCAAGCCTGAAGCCATTCAAAAGAAACTCCTCCAGTGTTTAAAATGAGCCGATGGCTCTGCTCTGATGCTCTGAACCATTAACGGTCACACAAAGACAGACGGATTGCTGACACAAAGCACAAGGAACTCCCTCACATGGCTGTTAAGAAATGCCATGCAGGTAAAGCAGCACAGATGTACAGATACATGAGCAAAGCATTCTGGGATACCTGACAGATTACTGCTTTTACGTAATCATCTCCACAGACCCTGCATCCAAGCAGACTACATTCATATGCATCTCACTGCACATGGAAAAAACACAGGACAGAGTTTCCCCCCATTGCAAATTGGGAGCCAGACTCCCCTATATATTACAGTATATCTGATTAGGCCAGACTTTTTTAATTGCTTGTTTCTTGAATGTCCCTACTTAATAATCTACTGAGGAGGGAGGAAAATATATATATATTTTTTTATCTTAATTTTTCAGCATTTTTCAATTTTTCGAGGACTATGTGGAATCAATACAAGGAAGTAGGAAGGATATTTTTTTTATTTTAAAATAACATTATTTAACCTACAATCAAATTAAAGTGAATCTGGAAAAAAATTAAATGAAGAAAAACGTTGGCTCTCCACCGGAGGGCGGAAAAAGCTAAAAAAAAATATATATTTTTTATTTCAACCATTGGTGCTGCGGCAGATCCGAGAAATACCAAAATACATTTTTTTTTGATCTATGAAACAAACAATAAAAAAAGTCAGGTCTTACTCAATTTGGTCCGATCCCACACAAATCTTATCATAAATATTATGTGCTAGCTAGGCATGGCCCTGATCAGTATTAAGCAAATACAAAAATTAATCAATAAATGAATGGATTTTTAGTCTATAATTCACTTGTTTGTTTCATTTTAATCATTTTTCTGTATCTTGTTTGAATTTTATTCTTCATTATTTTCCTAACTGTTTTGATGACCTTTCCTTTTCATGTGTTAATTCTTATTTTCTTATCTTTTCTTTACATTTTATTTAAATATTGTTTACTTTATTTTTTCCCCTCTTTTTTCATGTTATTATTTAAGTTTCCTTTGACTTTGTCTTATTTTCTTTAAGTTATTTCCCTTTGTTTCTTTGCCGATATATTTCTTTAGCTCCATTGCTTTGAATTGTTGGAACTTTGTCTCTACTCTATGCTTCATCTCTTTTCTTTACCTTATTTTTCGTTATTTATCATTCTTTTTTTGTCTTTTTTTCTTTGCTTTACTTATTTCATCCAGGTTATTTTAAGTATTTTCTTATCTTTTCTCTTAATTTTACCATTCTTCCATCATTTTTTATCTTTAGTATCTTTCCTACTTTTATCTTCTTGTCTTTATTTTTTCTTCTGTTTATTCCTCCCTTATTTCATTTTTTTTTTAACTCTTGTTCTTTCTTGTTGACTTTGTATTTTTAACTGTCTTGTACTTCTTTTGGCATTTCATTACTTTAGCTATCACTCCCTACTCTCAGTAATCAGACTTGCTTTTTCAATCTGTCATTTTTTCATTTTGCCCATTAGTCTCTCACTTTTATTGAGTCATCCTGTTTTCACACCCCTTCCTCTACTGTACATCCAAAGGAAGAAAGGAAAGTCAAACATTGCAGGAAAGTTAAGGGAAAGGACAGAATAACAGACAGGTTTACACATAATATACAGATACAAACCAGGCAGATATAACCTGCTATGTTGGCATGGAGACTGTAACAGCATCAACTAAACAATTTATACTGTATGTACAATAACATGCTGTATATACTGTAACACCCAACACCCCCCACCTCAAACAAGCACACCCACACACCCACACAAACGTGGAACGCTCATCCATCAGTAGAAAATCATCATGACTAGTTGGTGGTGGACATTCATATCACATCAGTGATCATCCCTTTAATATCTGCTCAAACATAATTACATGGTAGGAGAGTATGTAATAAGTAACAAGTACAGCTATATAGCACATTTCAATGAATATGCATATGTGATCAAAAGTATGTGGACGTCTGATAACTAAGTTTGCCATGCCTGGCACTGGTTTTATATATGCCATACTCCTTTGAGTTCTCTTTAAGCCTAAATGAAAATGGGAATGACGGGGGAAACTCATTTGTACCGGACTGTAAGATAAGTATGGAGATCGCACTCACCTTAAATTTGTTGCCCACACTAATGAAGCTAAGCTTGCCCGCTTTCTGCTTGACGTCTTTGGAATTGTTGGAGTTTTCTAAGAGTTCGCGTATGAATTGATCCTTTGATTCACTAATCAGACTCCCCAAGGACAAGTGCAGGGCATCGTTGTTCTTCTCCACAAA
>JAUZSV010417910.1:0-10936 GCA_034780495.1 Parotocinclus cesarpintoi
CCAGTGTAGCACGTATGTATGTATGTATGTATGTATGTATGTATGTATGTATGTATGTATGTGTATGCTGGAATAGATATATCTGGTCTGACTTGCTCTTTTTGTTACCCTGGACAAATATTTATTCAATTTTTGTAATGTAGGTTTTAAGTTGAATTCAAGTATAAGTGTACCTGACTAGCATCGAGGTAACCTTGCTCCTGTCATGAATAACCATCGATGCTTATGTGACATTATATAAAACAAATAAATAAACAAGAAAGCACAGATTTATCTGTTTACTTAAGACATAGCACAATGCCCCTGTCATGTATTCATTATTTATTCATTCTTTTCACTGATTTAGTTTTTTTTTCTAACACTTCTTTTATAATTTATTTCCAATTTAAAATGTGATGCTAGCATTGATAAGCCAACAACACTGATGCATCACAGACCTGGACATTAAGATACTGAGGAAGTTACCATCATCTTGGTTGTGGTTGCATTTAAGAGAAAGCATTTCAATTATATGTATTGTTCTCCTATATAAATTATATTTCCCAAGATTCATTGCAGTATTGCATTTCCCTTACAGGAAGAGCAGCACTCTCTTTCTTCACATCTGGGAAGTACGTGATAGACCCTGAGCTAAGAGGGATGCAGTTTGAACGCATCACGCAGAATCTGGATATGCAATTTTGGAAAAACTTTTGGAACATTACAGAAACAGAGCTGATGACAGTCAGTAAGAATTTTCTGTGATTCCGTTTTTTCATTGGTTGTTTTGCCACTGTTGTTTCCTAAACAAGATATTTAATGATCAAATGCCCAGCTCAATGGAAGAAAGGTTTCCCTTTCCAAGGAGAAAAGCATCTACTAAATAGTGTTAATTCAAGTATAACATTTATTAGTTTATTAGTATTAGTAAGTATTAGTTTATTACTTTATTATTAAGAATGTATGATTGGATGCAATGTGAAGTGAAAATTGATCAAATCTGCTCTCATTTTCTATGTTTAAAGCATTTCTTCAGGTCAAAATCTATATCAGTGGTACTCAGACCAAGGCTCAATAGCCCTTGGGACTGAATTTAAAAGGTGTCTTTCTTAATTAATTTATTATTATTATCTATTCATTCACATTATTATTTATATATTTTTTTTTAAACTGCCCGGGTTTCACAGTTGTTTATAAAGGATTGTATAACACTCTTAGACACAATGATAATAATAATAATAATAATATATAATATATATGATATAATTATAGACACAAACAGTACATTTAACAGAGCTTGCACATCAGTTAAATTGATTGAAATTTATTGATCCACACATTTGCCCAATTTCTACAGCTCAAACCACTTGTATAGATGTTGTGTAATTAATAATCACAAATGTATCATTTGATAGCTTGACATTTACAACCTGATAAATGAGCTATTGATTGTATTGATGGTTGTAGCCTTGGGTTAGCTACCATACGTGTTCATTGTTGTGTTTGTTGGTATTTAATAAGTATAATGAAAGCACATACATCAGTCAAATCAGGGCAATAGCCTTCAACCATCAAAGTATTTGCGATCTTGATCATATTCTGGAACTAGCTATATCCAGACAACTAGAATTGGCTGTAGTCATGAATGGCATAAAATACTTTAAAATCAGAAATTTTAATGTTAATCATTTTAGCGATCTGAATTCTTTTTTTTCTACTGTTTGTTCCAACAGAGTTTAGCAAACATCGCATCAAATTCTGTGCAGGTGAATGTGTGTTTAACAGTCCCCGGAGAACCCCTGAGTTTACCCCTGTCCTCAGACCCAAGTCTCGCTGTTACAGTGTCTCCTCCAGTTGCACACTGGGGGCCAGGGCCTGTCCACATCCGCCTCATCTCTCACACGCTCCGTCAGGGACAGGTGTGGTGACACTTCTTATAATGGAATATAATGTGCATGATGATTCACTCTATTATGTTTGTGTCATAAACTTCTTGGCAAACAAAATGGGCCTAAATTGCATAAACATAAACATTTGCAAAAATAAGAAAATGCAGAGATCCGCGAAAATGTTGACCTTGGTGTATATAAGACTAGTCACAATGTAACCTTGGGCCTGTTGCTGAAATGGCCACTGATGCTGATATTGGCCTTAAATAAAGTAAATAAACAAAATAAATAAACATACATGCAGTAGATGATATGGGCCCACATCCATACTCTGTGGTATCCCAACCAAGAAACCCAAAATTAGATCTAAGAGTTGATTAGCAGCCCCAGTGTCCCCCGTTTGGTCCCAACATTAGGCCCCACCTTTGTGGTGTTTGCATGTCTTTCCTGTGTCCATTTGGGTTTACTATGTGTACTCCAATTTCCTCTCACATTCAAAAGACATGCTAGGTTTGGTGTTTCTGAAGTCCCCTTAGTGTGTGTGTATCCCCTTAGTGTTTGGATTGTCACCCTGTCTAGGGTTGTTCTTGCCGTGGGCTCTGTGGTGGCTAGGCACCATCTTTCCCAAAATCCTGATCAGGGTGAAGCAGATAAGAAAATTAGCCATTAGATGCATTCTGGAATTTAACCCAGGCCTCAGACACACCTGGACCGCTGGCATATTGATTCATTCTACCTGTCCCACATTTCCATAATCAAGTACTCAGCTGTTTTATCCCCTTGTCTGACTTGGTCAGAGTCGAAACCATAGTCAACACAATGTCAATATCAAAAGTTTTTATTCTCTATATCCATTAAGTTTAATGTTCAAATTTTCTCATAGTGCATCAGTGTTTTTTTTCTAATAGTAGTTAGACTTTTACAAATTACTAGAAACCTCCCTATAGTTTTCACAGAACCTGTCCAGCTACCACTGTCCAGTGAAAAATCAGCTTTTGTTATGCTAATACAGATTGTTTCATGATACTTATCAAACTGAACTGCATTTCTTTAGTAGTACAAGTAAAGGTCAGCTAATACTTGTCACATGATTTTCATGATGATATGGGTGTGAATCACACAGTGAAGTTTCCTTCCTCTGGCAAAGCCACTCCGAAGAGAACATTCAAATGACCAATTTGACTAAAAACCTTCACTAACACTGAAATGATTCTCTCTTTGTAGGATAGTCCTGAGCTTTTGGCATTCTCTCGATCTGAAGGATCTCAGCTCTCTCTTCCTGTGGGCTTTAGGTCTCAGAGAGGACCTCTGTCTCCATGGCTCCTCATCCACTTCCATGGTGGTGGATTTGTTGCCCAGACATCCAAATCTCATGAAGTATACACAATTTATTTTTAGAATCTTTGTGGCTGTTTTCAACCTTTAAGTGAATGTAAACTGATGAAGGTGGGAGATGAAGCCAAAACCGTTATATTTACTGAATACACAGTATTTTTAATATGTTGTTTAAACCAATAGCACCATATAAAATAACTACTGTATTCATACAAGCAGAGGCATAACAATCTGCTTATCTGTGTAGGGCAGGGTGGCTGTAGTTTGTTCTGTAATAAAGAGGACAGTAAGGGCAGGATGGCAACCATAGTCGATAGGAGTGTGGGAGGTTTTGGCCTGAGGGGCGTTTAAGTGGTCGCACCATGATTTTTAATACATAACCAAGTCTTTTCACCCTCTGTTGTGTTTAAATAAGCATTCAGTCCATAGTTTTTAAATCCTTTGGATCCCCTAAAATTGATTAAGTATTTTTTAAATGTATTATCGCCAACCTTGTTCCTGGTCATTATCAGAAAATTTGCACTTTCCTCTGAATTCCATTTTAATTCTTTGCCTTGTCAGATCTGACAGAACTCCATAGATTATACAAATTTCATACACATTTGATACAATTAAACCAACTGCTGCCCTAAGTTGGATTGGGGCACTGTCTAGAGTTGTTCCTGACTTGCACTTTTTGCTGGCGGCAATTATTTGGCAATCCCATGACCCTAACCAGTTATAATGGAGAAAAATACTAAATTGGTTGGTTAACAGTACTAATCAAAATTAGTATTCTAGAAGGAGTTCAAATAATGCAAAAATGAGTATTTAGTGGATGTCAAAAGTAAACATCAGCATGAAAGCAAGCCAAATCCTGGAAATTTTAGGCAGTTTATTATTATTGACTGAGTTTTGGCTGTCAGAAAGACGTCAAGAAAAAGGTCACTCAAGTATAGTTTTTGAGAATAAATAACAAGGTAAACACATAACTTTTATATATGGGTCTAACAAAAGTAGAATCAATATTTCAAATGTATGGAATATGTTAATGTGGAACGCTGCTGGTAGGGCCAGGATGATTCTTCATCATGCAGGGAGGGAAAGGAAGAAATAAAGTCCGATTGTGAGTTTGGGACTTAATACTCAGTCCCTTACAGGTTGCGTTTTACATTTACGTCCAAGAGCAAGTTGTGTAATAAACCTTTGTCTTTAGGTCACAAAGAAGTCCAGGCTGAGACACATCTGTAACACTGGCAAAAGTTAACGAGTCCTCATTAGAACATTGAACAATTATTTGTTGCATAGCAGGGCTACATTGAGAAAGCCAAAACAGCACTGTCACAGTCCAGACTTAGAAAAATTACATGGACAAGCCACCTTTGGATGTTTTAGATCATATTTATTTGGAAATACAGAACATTTTGAAGGGTTTGCAAACTTTAAGCACCATTGTAACATTTCAACTCTGCAATGTCCCTCTTACAACCTAGTAGCCTCTCTTACTTTCCTACCTGTGTACAGAACTGGTATTGATGCAAGTAACAACCTGATCTGTTATCTCCTTTTAGAGTTATCTGAAGAGCTGGTCAAAGGACTTGAATGTGCCTATTCTTTCTGTGGATTACTCACTGGCCCCTGAAGCCCCATTTCCTCGGGCCCTGGAGGAATGTTTCTTTGCCTATTGTTGGGCCCTAAAAAATGGACACTTGCTAGGTACACAAATGCAAACTAACAGAAATACTTCAATAATAACCAAAAAATAACCAGTTAGTTGATTTGTTTCCCTGATATGTTTGTTAAGGCTCAACGTTAGAGCGCGTGTGTCTGGCTGGGGACAGTGCGGGTGGAAATCTGTGCATCACTGTCTCTATGAAAGCCATTTCTCATGGAGTAAGAATCCCTGATGGCATCATGGCTGCTTATCCAGCAACACTCCTGACAATGGATGCCTCCCCATCACGACTTCTCACATTGATTGACCCAGTGCTGCCTCTAAGTGTACTTTATAAGTGCATCAATGCGTACACTGGTAAGACCACCGTAGTCATGTTAGTCAGTGGTTAATTAATTTTAATTGAAGTCATTTACATTGTAATTCAGGCAAACTACATCTCCCCCAGAAAGAAAAGGGTGTAACCAAACCCAGTATACTGTGGCACATGCCAGAGAAAAATGTTGCTGTGCCCTAATAAAATTTGAAAAGTAAAACAAAAAAGTCAAAAATGTATCCTGAATTGCTGAGCAAAGTTGCAGGACATGCCATGCTAATTCACCAATAGGCACTACATTTCCTATAATGCCTCAGTGGCTCAGGCTTTCTGTTAAGTCTCTGTTTTGTTAGCAAGAGCAAATATTCAAAAGAGAATCAGCCACAATGAGGTCAAGGATCTTATATTAGGTATGTTTTGGCCAGTTCTAACTGTATAACCTGCCAAAAGGACATATTACCTACTAATGCAATGCCATCAGGTAATCAATTAGAATTTGTTATTCATTTCTTGTATTTGGCAGAGAAACATTCATTTTAGTGTTCATTTACTCGATTCAGTGTTTAACACCTACCACTAATCTTCAAGCATAGGGATACAGTTGTGTCCCTCTAATTTCTGTGTGCCCCCCAGTACGAAAAGTATTCTAGAAGAGTTACACAATATGTTACAAATGTATGATTCTGCATTCCACTATATTGCAGTGTAAAGGTGATTTGTTTCCTTATTGTAGTTCAATATGTCACAGTTTTGTGTGTAAAATTCCAGTGGAGTTTGGATGTTGACAACATGTATGTTGGAGTGGGGAGGCTTGCATATTTCTTAATACATTCTTTAATAAGTGAAAATATCCAAAATATCCAAAATATGTGGGCATGGAAGTAAAGGTTTAGGAACCACTGATGTAAGCTCCAGCTCTAGTTTATGCAGTTGCAACCACCAACTATCCTCCATGAATCCACGTTTTACTTATACTTAACACAGGTGCCCCGTTTATCCAGGTTTCTCTCTTTACTTTATAGCAACACAACTATAAATGCATATAAAATACCTCTTTTCGATTATGGGAACAGTTCCTTACACAATAATAATAATAATAATAATAATAAACTTCATCACTTATGCATTGTAACTGCACCATAAACCTCTACACTGCAGTTGTTATGATGTTTCTCATTCATATTGTTGTGCTCTCTCAGGTATGGAGAGTGGTTCTGTTCAGCCAAGGCAGCAGCTGAACATAAGCACTCTTGGACAGGACACTGCACTCTTGCTGGGGAATCTCAAACAAGGAGCTTCAGGCTGGCTGCAGTTGCTGTTTGACAATACATCATCTTTGGCGACTGGCCTATCTGAGAGTTCTAAAAATTCTGTGCCTCATTCGGATGACACAGCGCAGGACGCTGGGGATTTCCCAGATGGCTTTGAGCCACTGCGTTCCAGGTGTCTGGCAGAGATTGGAATCCCCTGCACCCCTATCATAAAGAACCCATTTGTGTCTCCTTTGCTTGCACCAGACAGTCTGCTTAAGGGACTTCCTCCTGTTCATCTAGTGGTAAGAATCACAATGTGTTTTAGCAATTACATAATAACCATAAATAGCATATTACTGATGATTAGACCCAACCATTTAAACTTTATCACCCGTAATCTTTGTGAGCATATTTAAGCTTTGTCGCTCTGTTTCCCTGCCTTCCGTAGAAGGCATCAACTTGGCATCCTGATGAAGCTGCAAGATTCTGATATTGTTCAGATTCTGGGAGGTCACACTAAATACTTGCTGTTATACCCTATAGAAGCTATAGTCTTTCAGATCTCTTTCTGGTTGTATTCTACTTAATAACCTGGACAAATATTTATATGGTATATCAATGGTATATCTAATTTAATGTTGGACTAATACTTTTATACAGTACTATATACTACAAGTAGAGGCAGTACACTCTAGGGACCAAAATCTGCTACCAACATGAGATGTTTATTTTTCATTGGCGCTATAGAACTAATATATTGTCTGCAAATCCTAAAAAAAAAACAAGAAAACCAATGCTTATAAATTCACATATAACTATAATAATTAGCCAAAATACACAGAGTGGCCATTATTAGAGACACCTGCATTTTCACTATTGGAGCTTAACCGGTATGGATAATAGAACAGAATACAGCGTGAAAAATACAGTATGCAAGTGGAAAAACAACACCTTAATTCAGACTTCATTCTGTTGCATCACACTGACTGGAGGATCAGACTTTAATGCATACTGCAGTGCACTCTTCTGTCAGGTGTCAACATATCAGGCTAGAGGTGGGGAATGTTTTCTTTGCCTACTCTGGGTACTTTGTGCATGGATGTTTGGACAGTATGGAGGATATTAGCATTGTGATCAAGAGCATTCATTTATGGCAGCTGTATGGCAGAAGGATGTAGCAATAGTCATACACTAGTTCCACATACAGGACAGAAAATTGTATCTGCTTTTCCAACCTTCACAGTCCCCAGAGTATATAGGCTGATAGAGCTTCTCTGGGATGAGTAGAATGGACCGTTCTTACCTCTAACTAATTTATATTACCTACGACAAGCTACCATGTCTGCATGGGTCAATATTCCGACATAACAATTTCAACACCTAGTAGAATCAATGTCACGATTAATGGTTGCGGTTCTGAGTGCCAAAAAAGGTTAAACAGTCGAATGTGGATGGACTTTATAATTGTCTGATTAAATAAGACTATATTTAGGGCTTTATAAGTATAAAGTCAAGTATAACAAGGAAGCAAGTTCTTTTCTACTTCCATTTTCACGTTGGCATAACGTAATAGGAATTAATGTGGAAAATTGTGTAATGAGGAAGTATGTGTTCATTCCAGTGTAGTTACAAAAATTTTAATCACAGTCCTTAAAGGTCAGATACAAATATAGCACCTACCTTTTTCATTTCTATTTAGAGCCAAAAGACTATAATATACAAACATGGATGCATACTTATATACTCACTTGGGCACATACATACAGATAGCCACCACAGTGCCATAAAAATGTTTATTATTTGTAATTTATAATCTTTAAGCTACTATTCTAAAACATTTAAGAGTTTGTAAACCCTTTAGAATTGCATATATTTCTGCAATCATATCATATTATCTAAATCATCATCAGATTTTCACAAAAGTCGACGTGGGGAGCCAGATTTAACAAATGAGGTGAATATGATAGGTGTAGACAGTTATTTACTAATATAAATGATCCACCTTCTTACATATTTGTGAGGGACAACAGTATGTGAGCCTCTACAAATAGTAGTTTGTGAAAATGAATTCTAAATTATACCTGCAATGTATAAATATTTAACTAGGCTCTATTTGCTTTTTATTGATGTTTTAGGTTATATTTATACAGAAATATAGGAAATAGTTAACAATATAAAAGGTTTGATCAGCCTCTCTCAAGTCAAGTCAAGTTTATTTGTCACATATACATTGTAACAGGTACAATATACAGTGAAATTGGAACCATCAACCTGTCCGAACATACAATATGACAAGGTGTGTGGGGGGTTGAGAGACAAGACAGGAAGACGTAACTAAGGAAAACTAGAATATGGTAAACATTGGGAAAGATTGGAGATAAAAAAAAGCCCCGCCCACATACTGTCCTCTGAGGAGCACAGTATATGAGCATGAAAAAAACTCCTTAGCACATAAGCACATATAATGACATTTGACGAAAGACAAGCCACGGGGGAGGGGGAAAGGGATTGAGGAAAAAAAACAGCAACAACGAGCGGTCATCCGGTATATGGCAGCTGACGTGGGCAGCACTCACACAGACCCGTCACGATGCGACTGGGGGGAGGAGCAGAAAGTTGAAGGCGTGTTCATAGGTTGGGAGACAGGGGGAGCCAAAGAGTCGCTTGCCCGAAAGCACCAGTCTGTGTCCATAGCACAGCAAACTTCCAGACAGGCCACGCCCCAGCAGTCTTAGGAAAAAAGGTGGGGGGGGTACAGGTTTCCATAGCAGCGGAATCTTCTGGAGGAGTTTACACTGCAGCTCACAAAAAGCCAAACCACAGAAAGGACCCAAGCCACTCCACCCTGGGATTGAACCCGGGTCCTTCTTGTTGTCAGGCAAGCGGTGCTACCCACCGAGCCACCGTGCTGCCCTAAACAAGTGTAAATGCTTCCATATCTCTAACACGGTTGAGAACAAAAACATTGCTGTAAACATGGCCTATGGACAAATATGGCCTTAAACCCTAATCTTAAAATCTTATTGGGGCCCAATCCAGATACAAGACACATGAGAAGACTAAGAAATTTTGACCAGTTCTCACTTCTTAAGTGAAAGGTCCTTTAGGTAGCAGTTCTCTAATGAATCCTGGAGTTACCATCTCTCTAATGAGATTAGTGCCATTTACACTAAGCTCACTCTGTAAGACTGTAAGTCTGTGGAGAGTTGTGCTCCTTGGGGTTCTGTTGCTCTGTTGGATTGGTTCCAAAAACACGTCTTTGACGTCAGGCTGCAAGTCCTGGATCGGATTCTAGTCCTACATCTACAACGCCACAGGATCGAGACTTGAGAGCTCAAATGGGAGACCTGGAATAATGGATAAAAAGAATAAATAATCAGTGTTTGTGTTGCTTGTATTCCGGCTCTGTGGAGTTTGTATGTTCACTTTAAATCTGTGGGTTTGCTTGGGGTTCTCGGAATTCCTCCCACATTCCAAACAGTACAGTACATTACTGTTAACTGTTCGCTCTAAATTGGGCCCAGTACGAATGAGAATGGCTAGTATTGATGTAACCTTGTTCCTGTTGTGTATATCTGTTCAGGCTGAATACAAACCTCCATGTGTGCAACACTAACCATCAATGTAATGGCTACATAACAATCAGGATTCAAACTTCAACTTTATGGAGCTGTGTCTCTTAGCTGTAGGACCCTTAGTTCAGTTACTGCCACTAAAACCGTTTCTCTTTTAAAGTCTGTTGTGTACCAAAGGCTGGACAGATGCAGAATACCAGACCTCTTTATTGTATGCAGACGGTCCAAAGAGGAATATGAGGAGGAGGTTGCTCGCAGAGAGCAGGGCTCCGTGTCGGCCAGTTTTTGTGAGGAAGCACTGAGAAATGGCGTTCACCCTCAGTCTGACTCCCGCTCTCCTACCCAGCCAGTCAGCAATGTACGTATGCATCTGAGAATGGTGTTACCTAGATCAGCCTATGTTGTGTTTTAGTTGTATGAGGATGGCTTTTTAGCTCTTAGGATGATATATTATTATTTTTGACCTGCATTAGTTTACTTGTGTTTAAGCATCCCAGTGTGAGTGATTACTCTGGTTTCCTTTCACTGTCCAAAGACATACATGTTGGGTTAGTTGGTGTCTCTAAAGTGCCTTTAGTGTCTGTATGTGTGCACTATGATGGATTGGTGCCCTGTGTAGGGTTGATCCTGTGTCACCTGATACAGACGGATGTTGGGATGATTTTGTTTTTGTAATAATTGTTTTTCACAGAAAGAAGATCAGGGGGCAGAAGTGAGATCCAGCGTTACTCAAAACGCAAAGCAACCTCTGGCCAGAACACCCCCTCTAACCTCAGGTATGTCAGGCTACAGACTCACAGAAGTGAGATAGATATAGATATATATATATATATATATATATACACACACACACAAGCGCTTACAGCCGCTTAAATCCTAAAATACGGAAACAAATCCTATTATATACATGTAATGTTATTAAATGTTATTTGGAC
>JAUZSV010417921.1:0-10936 GCA_034780495.1 Parotocinclus cesarpintoi
TCTTTCTAAATGATACATTCTCTCAGTTTAAACTTTTTATCTGTGATTTGTGTTCAATTATGAATAAAATATTAGATGTTGGCACCTCCACATCATTACATTCAGTTTTTATTCACAATTTGTTTAGTGTCCCAAATTTTTTGGAATCCGGTTTGTATTTAAATTAGTTCGATGTTATGAAACAGGAAATTAGGAAGCGACCACTTTTTCACACCACTGTATATATATATTCACTAAATTACATTTGAATATATCCTAACAATCTTATAAACCTTTATTAATATTTAATCTGATCAATTTTAGAATTAATTAGTATTCTGCAATCCCCCTGTCGCAGTAACGAGTTCCAGAATTATTTAAAAATATTGCAAAAAACATCTTGTGATGCCACTGAATTATCGTTTTTCTCTCCTTTCAAGTGCCCCTATACATGCTTGACGAAGTTGACGTTTAGGATTTCAAGATTTAGATTTTTCAAAGGATTTTTGCACAAAAGGTGGCTCATAGTCAATCATCCTTCCGCACACCAGCCAATGTGGAGCAAACCCATGCACAACGTTCAAACCGCTTATTGAGCAAGAAGTAGTGCCACTATTGAGCACAAATTGTCCTACAACCTGCCGTCTGATTCTGAACCCAACCACACTTCTCCAGGCAATTGCTGGCAGTCTTGTGCCATATACCATTACAACAATGCCATTAACAATTTGTCTGGTTTGTTCTCTGTACTGAAGAAGCCATCTCTCAATCTATCTGTTTACTGTCCAAAACCATCAAACATGCTGTTCTTGCACAGCTGTAGAAAACAAACTCCTAATACGAAGCAGTCTGGTTTTAGTCAGATTACAGAAACTGCTTTTCCGGCAGTCACTAAAGCACTTCATAGACCCTTGAAAAACTCCATGTCTACAGCACTTATCATACTGGATCTTTATGCTGCATTTGGCACTGTAACTCATCAGATTCTCATCTCCACTCTTGCTAATTTGAGCATTGGAGGCCACACTCTTGCTTGGTTCTCCTCATACTTACAAGATCTAACTTGGTAGCATGGAGAGGTTCAGTTTCACCACCTCATTACTATGGGAGTTCCTCTGGGATCAGTTCCTGGTCCACACCTGTTGTCCCTGTGCTTCTCATATCAGTACTACAGAGATGATACTTATATCACTACACAACTATACTTTTCATTCCCTTTTTTTTGGATATCTCTTCATGTAAGGCAAAACAAATTTTAAAGATCAGTCTGGACAAGACTGCTGAACTAATCCACCACCTGGCCAAGAGCTCCCTAACAGTGGACCTCTCAACAAACATGGACAATCTCACTGATCCATATGATAATGAATCGCTAGCTTATTTTGGACAACAACCTAATTTTACCACCATCACAACAACCACACCATTATACAGATTTATTCTAACTTTCCAAGACTCAAAAGGTTGTTTGGGTCCATGCTTAGCTTTCTGAAAATGAACCATGACCACAATGGCAGATCTCAAAGTTTCTATGCTCTGGCTCCACACAGTTCTCACAGCAGTCAGAATGGTTCACTGACTCTTTTCCTTCCGCAGTGTCTGAAGATTTAGCTTTTCAAACAATACCTATGATAATGCTTCTTCTGTCTTCGGGACCAGCTCTTTGAATGTATTTGTGTTCATCTTAATCTTCAAGATCTTAGTATTTGTTATTATATATAGCCTTACTTATGTATATATTGCATTTTATAATAGAGACTCTTTATCTCGTGTAAGCGCTTTACAAGCCATAAGGCCGATAGCCACAGTTGGGCAAGTCTAGCGTGACAGTGGAAAGAAAAAACCTTCCGAAATTTGATGAAGCAGAAACACAGAAAGGTAAATGTATGCTGTTACACAGTCCAAATTTAGTAGTAACAAGTAACTTGTGGTAATTCCACTTTTTGTTTCAATTTTGTATGAATTACAATGCTTAAAATAAATTGTATGTATGTCTGAATACTTTCAGCACCTACTGTATGCAAGACTTAAACAAAATTAACTGATTCATACATTTATAGTAATAGCTGAAATAAAAAAAATATTTTTTAATTATAATTACCTAATAATAAGTAAAATAGAACCTATTTACAACAATTTAATACATATATAGACTAAATTCTAAGTACAAAATACTAAATAAAAGATACTGTAATATTATAAGGAGTATCATAAAATAAAGAATATGAGTGTCTGGTGACAAAGATTAAGATACTGGACTCTGAACCTGATGGTCCTGCCACAGTTTGGTTCTTAAGTAAGGCCCTTAGCCCACCTTCTACTTGAATTGTAAGACTGTATGAGTTGTAAGTCATTCTGAATAAGGGCATCTGCTAAATGCTGTTATGGTAAAGTGCTTCAGAGTGATTCCTTACCCTTTGGATCACAGGTTTGTCAGTTCAGCAGTATAGATTACTTAGAATTAGTACTAATTGAGAGATGTTTGGTGAGCCTATGTCACTGTTTTAGTACATTAAGCCACAGTAGGTTTTTTACTTATTATACTGTCGATTTAAATGGAAAGAAAATCTTAAGGTAAAAAAATAGAAGAAAAAGTTTAACGTAAAAATGACTACATTTGGCACATTTGGTCACTATTTTGGAGAATTGATAAAAAATGTAACTGATAAGCAGAATTAGAATTGATAAAATCCCATCCATTGATCGAATGCACTTAATGAATTCTAATTATCTCCAGACCCCAAATGTCAAACTGGGGTGGAATTTATTAGCACTGTACAGTGGAACCTTGATTAAGGTTTGCCCAGGTTATAGTACCATTTGGTTATTGTCGACTTTTTTCAGACCCATCTTTTTCCAGTTATCATTCATCTGACGCCACCCACGCTTTTATCACTTGCCCAATGTAGCGGTCAGTAATATTTGTACTCTTTAAGGGACCCTCAAGTGGAGTGTACATTGTTGCAATGTGTAGTAGCAGAGACCGTTATGCTGAATTAGATAAGACAGGATTACTGGATCCAGCTCATTTACTTTATTTAGCATTTTTATTTATGCTAGTAATGCCTCCAAGCTTTGGTTCTTAAGTTATATTACATTTTACATTTACGTTCATTACATTTAAGTTCATGTATGAACGTCTAGAAAAGCTATTACAGTCACTGTAGTAAATACACAGAGTAGTGAAGTATTCAATAAAAGTGAGTATGAGTCTCCATCTGTTCCACCTGCTTATATTTCACCTGCAAAAGCTCACTGCTGCCTGGGTTCGAGTACAAATCTAAAGCGAGGATGACTCCAAATGTCACATGACCCGTTTGTCCTTCATTCTGAATTTATTTCTGGTTGAGTGAGCATCACCCTGCATGTTCATGCCAAACATTTCCATTGTGTTTCCAGTGTTTTTGTGCTTGTTTATTGAGTGTGAGTGCTAAATACAAGTGATTTATTATTATAGAACTATGTTTGTATTTATTTCTTATTGTTTTCTGTATGCAGAACTAGAGATATTTTCTAGAAAATGTATTTTATGTTCATATTTTGGAGTTTCTGCAGCAGATTAACTGGATTGACATTATATATTATGGGTCTTCAGTTATCGTTCATTTCGGTTATTGTCAGGTACGTTCAAACAGGTTATTGACGAAAAATTAGGTTCCACTGTATTGCAACACATGAATGCACGTCATTGTCTCCTATGACTGTCTAATGTGTCAGCTCATACTACAGGACCAAAGACTTATCATATGTCACACTCTCTTAATCAGTCTGACCTTAGCTACTGACTCAGAAAGAAAACGATTTACTCTTCCTTCACAATGGGCTGGGGAAATAAAGTACAATAAAAATCCTTCATAGGGAAGTTCAGTTGGAAAGCAGACAGTTTCTGAGGCTAATATGTCGAAATAGAAATAGAGAGAGAGAATTGTTTACATAAAAGACTAATGGAAACTTTAATTGTAGTTCCCTGGGTCACGTGTGTAGCTGAAACACCTGTTTCTGTGTTTCAGCACACTTTGGTTGACAGGCCAATAAGAGAGAGTTTGTGAGAGAGTGAACACAGAGTCAAAATTCAAATGAAAACCTGCAGACAGAGCAGCGAGACTTTAATCTAATGAGAATTTAAAATGGTTTTATTATTCTGAGAGCTGTGGGGGATGGAAGGGTTGGGTTTTTTCTTTTGAAAAGCACAGCAGAGAGCCTCTTAAATACAGTTACCTCCCGAGGCACAGTGGCTGAATCAGAAACATGAGGTGGATATTTGAGAAGCCCTCCATCTTTTTGAGCTCCCCTGTGGGCGTTGTGGAATACGTCTTTGGAAGTAATGTGATTTCCTGCGTACACAAGCAGGTTGATAAAACTTGCTCTATTTGGTTTGATGTTATGCTCTGTATCTAATACAAAATCGAACGCAATAGGGGGTTTCGTTGATTTTCTGCCATATTTAAGTTTTATTAACTTCTTTCCATTTGGTAAACCAGCCCACACTGACAGTCTGCTGCCCTGGGCAATGTGCTGCTTGGAAACCTTGGGCCCTGCCATTCATATGGATGTTATTTTAAGGGTCTACTCACACTAGGAGATCCATGCCATGCTTGAGAACCTTTAATCCCCAAAGTCCAGTTTGTTTGACTAGTGTGTTCACTGCGTACCGGCCGCAGTACACTGGACTCAGGCACAGTACGTATCTAGTGCAAATAAAAGTCATGCACAAGCACAGAACTCATCAGCTGCCTCTGTAAAAATCTTTTTATAAGTGATGTGTAGCTGAAAAACACTGCATTGCATAATCAATAATAGGCAAAACCATATGAGAGGGCTATGTCTCAGCACACCTGAATCAACTCCAACAAAGCCACAAAGTTACTACAACCATAAAATCCATTGTGCTGTACAATCGTGTGCTCAGGCATAGAACGCTTTAAGTGTGAGAGCAATGCAAGGGCATGCCAGCCAGGGAGTTCTGAGGGAGTACAACCATGCTCCGGCCCCATTATAAGGCAGTGTAAATACACCTTACATGTACTGCCTACCTTAAAACTTTTGCTGACCAATTGCACCCCTTCATAGCAATGGTATTCCCTAGCGGCAGTATCATCTTTCAGCAGGATAATGTGCCTTGGCAAACTGCAAAGATTACTCCTTGGATCTCAGTCTGATCCTGCATCTGTGGGATGTGCTGGACACCATGGGGGGCCAACATGCAACCTACAATGCTTAAATGATCTGATGTTAGCGCCTTGGTGCCAAGATAACACGGGACAACTTCAAAGATTTTGTCAAGTCCATGCATTGCATACAGGCCAGAGCATTAATGGCATCTGAAGGACCTTCACAATATTACACAAGTGGTATAAATGCTACGACCAATCAATTTATATTACAAATAGTGTATAAAATGGTTAAAAACCAACACTGACATTTAGTCAGGTACCCTTATCCAGGGCAATTGACAACTGATGGTTTTACAGTCCATGAAACTAAAGTTTTGGGACTTGTTCAAAAAACCTAACAGTAGCGACTTGGCAGAAGTGGTATTTGTCCTGATAATCAAGTCCCCACTCCAATACACACAGAGGTTTGGCTTGCAATCTCTACTGGAATTCATGTCAAATATTGTAATTCATACAAAACTGCAAGCTCTTATTAAACAAAATGAAATAAATTGACAAATCACATCCACAGTAAAACTATTACAAGTGACACACATTATGTATCTTAACATTTCCTGTCTGAGATTTTTCAGGCTCAAACATGCCTCGTCATTTGCCTTGGCGCACCCCCTGCAATAGCTCTGCCCCCCACTTGTGAACCATTGCTCTGACCCTTCATTGCAGGATTCTGACTACAGGTGGCTTGATATTTCTTGGTGTCTTGATCAGTGACATAAGGTGTAAAGATTCCAGAAGCACTGCAGTGTCTGATAAGATCATACCAGCACAACACACATTAACACGACCACGTTATCAATGTAAGTGGAGTGCTGAGAATGATCCACCGCCCAAATAGTACCTGATCTGTGCTGTTCCTATGGGGGTCCTGACCATTAGAGAAAAGAGAAAAGAGGACAAAAAAAGTACATAGATGTCATTGTAATACAAAGTTAGAAAACTACAAAGTGCTCCTCTATGGTAAAACTAATAAATATAAAATATATAAAACATCAAGGAACTTTCCAAAGTGAAGCAGTTCTGTTAGTTTAGAGCCGTTATGTAATGATGCACACTTGGCCCAGTTTCTGCTTTGTCAGTTAAAGGGTAGGAGGGTGGGGGTGAAAAAACTGTCACTTAGATGCTCAGTTGGGGTTCCAACACCCTTCCCGCGCTATGGGGTTTCCCTCCAAAATGCCCCGGGGCAAACTGATAAGCTGATCAACATCTTCACAAGAGAGAGAGAGAGAGAGAGAGAGAGAGAGAGAGAGAGAGAGAGAAAGACAAACACTCCTTTTGTCTAAACTAATCAAAACATCTAACAATTCAGTTTAAATGTAATAATGAAGTGTTGTACCAAAAATAAGCTGAGAATCCCTCTAAAAATACACAATGCTGAATTTGCTTCCAAACTTCCAAAACCTCTGAGAAATACAGAAATACAAATTGAAGTTTCTCAGCTCCAGGAATGCGCCGTTTAACATCCAAGTTACATTTTTTGTAACAGGATTGTGACCGAAATTAACATTACCATAGTAACATAGTATTTTTATGCTACAGTAATTAAAAATAAAGGTTATTATAATGTGAATAAAATGTCAGAAAGCACTAAAACACTGGCAAAAACACAATAGCCAGCCACGCTTTGCTAAAAATTGTTAGATACAAGACGGAAGATAAGCCAGATGAGACTCAACAAAGTGAATCGGAACCAGTTTATATACATTAGTTATAGGTTATACACAATATATATATAGCCAATAGATATAGGTATAGATTATATACAAGTAGGGGGGGGGGCAAACAAAGTACTTGCAATAGGGCCTGTTGTACACATAGAAACACCATTTACAGCTTAGCACAAATAAGTCAAAAAGATTTGAACACATCTACTGACTTGGGCCAGCTGTTTAAAAGTTAAAAACCTAAATTTTATTTCCTATTATAATTTATTACAATTGTTTAGATCTTAGTCATTAAAGCAAGTGGACGTTGATCAGATGGAGATTAAAAAACACATACCTGTATATGAAAAGGTTATTTTAATTGCGTTATGTTTTGTAAATCAAACCTTTTGTGGACTGTCAAAAAGCATCAGTCTAGCACATCTAGTGACCAAGCTGAAGATAATAAGATAAAAAGATAAGTCTCTAACAGAATTAAAAAAGAAACCTTTAGAGGAAGCAAGATTCAAAAGGTTGAACCCATCCTCCTCTGCTCACCCCTGGATAGAGGAATAGCAGTAAGAAGAGTTTCAGATGGATTAACAGAAGGCCCAAACAAAGTAAATATCCCCAGGAGACAACAAGGATTGTGATTAGAACATGTAAAATTTTGCTAATTGTGTCATTTTAAAGTATACAGATAAATAATGCTATAACAATTCCTCTTTATCTTTAATACAATATCATAGATAGAGTTACTACAGTACTTTAAATGACTGGAAATATTGAGTCTGCACATTAACATATTTACTCCTGTGCTACTCTTTGTATTATTTGGCGGTTAAATGTGCTCAGGCATGATACAGATGTTTTTGTGTGAGTACACCCTAAGATACTGGACTATATACCAGAAGGTCCTGGGTTCAAATCCCACCTTTGCCAAGCTGCTTCTGCTGGGTCCTTTTGGACTGTAAGATTATATAAGTTGTAAATGGTGTAGTTCTCAAGTCTTGTCTCGAGCCCATCAGTGACTCAACCTCATTTGGATTTAGTGTCATCTTGGCCTCACTATATGGTGGATTTGGAAATTGTTGTTGAGACCAGCTGAGTCCAATGTGTCTGTCTAAGGTCATGTTAATTCTAAACTATTTTTCTTTAGAATTCTTAAATATCTGCTATAATAAACCCTCATGCAGCACATCATCTGTGTTGTGCGTAAAGACTTTATAGACTTTAAATTGTTAGAATGCAGAAACCATCACTCATTTCTGTACATGCCTAAATAATATCTGCACTGTGAGTGGCTAACAGGGAAAAACAAGTTAGTGCTCTTCTCATTCACTATCAAATCAATGAACAAGTTTTATTTTCAATAGACTTTTATGATTGCAAATAAGCATTTTTACCCACTCAGATTTTCATTATCATGTCTGCAAAATGTTGTTTACCTGAAGCACAGTAAATGAACTTCGATACAGGACAAGAAACATTCAGCTGAATGTAAATTCTGCCACATTTGGGGACATTGGGAACCATGCATTATTTTTTCAGATATTATATATATAATAAGATAATTGCTGCTGTTCCATAGGTTAAAGTGGTACTGTGGTAGCCTAGCAGTTAAGGCACTGGACTCTGGACCAGGGTCCAGGGTTCAAATGCCAGTTCTGCCAAGCTGCCACATTTGGGTCCATGAGCAAGACACTTAACCCACAACTGCTTGGCTTGTAAGACTGTATAAGTAGATTAACGAGGTCTGCTGTAAGTGTAAAGTGGGATGACATTAGCTAGGTCATGTTAAAAATAAGGTTTTGCAGGTAACGGTAGTCGAACTACTAATCATATTTTGAGCAGATGCTACTGTGGCTATATATGTTTAAAAAACACAAGTTCTGTGTGTGTGTGTTTAAGGTGGTAGTAACTTGAGGTACTAGGATAATAGGACATGATTCCTAGATTGAATACAGGTGGTAAAGTGCAGTGAATGTCTTTTATGTTGACCCATTGTCTAATCAGACCCAAACTATAATTATTTTTCTATATTTCCACCTGAGTGTGTTTTCTGCAGTACATCATCTGTGCTGTATATAAAGATCCAGTGTATACGCCTTCCACTTCAAATTGTTACCATATACCAGCATGGAGCGGATTTTATGACAATGGGATCTGCACAATCCGAACCTGCATCCACTATCTGCCATTCCTTGTAAACAGACGTAATGTTTTGTTTGAGCAGCTGATCCAAGACGGTCACGGGTCCTGTAATCATTTAGTCTGAACCCTGATTCCTTCCAGTAAAATCCCTTCCTCTGTAACCTCAATAACGTCAACTGGAAAAGTTCACCAGCTGAAAACCGCTCAGCATACACAAACACAAACTTTTAGCATACACAAACACAAAGCACATGGATGCTCTGTTTACATGTACACACAGAGATTGAGAGTGGTTTTGACCATCCTCTCGCTGCCTCCCTGTAAACAGCACGATGCCCTGAGCACATTGCACATTGATTACTTTTGAAAAGTCCTGGATTGAGAAATGTCATATTGGTTATGAGCGTGTGCGTAGAGGGGGATGGAAGGGTGTCAAAATGTGACTACCTCCTCCTGCTCCCCTCCAAGTTCCTGGGCAGTTCACACCTCCAGTGGAGATGATGATCCTGCTGGAAGAAGCTTCCCAGCAGGCAAACACACCGCCCTGTGAAATTTCACCCCTCTGGTCATTTTCTGAGAGGGCTTCATGACCAACAGTCCAAATGGCCAGAAATAGCGAGGCGAAGGCACATGGGAATGGGATTTGAAACAGAGGAAGAAATCAGGGTTTCTGACCTCTGACCTTCCAATCTATTCTAGTCCGGACATGTTCCAAGGGCGAGGAACAACTGTGTGAGCTCTTAATCGCCACTGAAAGATCCACTCAGCAGACAAAGCTGTACTAGAAGCTAAGTTGTTTCTCTTTCCTTATTCAGCATGGCTGAACTTGCAGAACCGCTTGGTCTTTGAAGAAGGCGAAATGCTTTTATTTAAAAATGTACAACGTTATACAATGACAGGGCCGGACTTAACGACAGTACAGAGCTTAGCAGGCCATTGAGAAGAAGGGGCAGATTAACGCAGTCCCATTAATGAGTCAGAAATGGCCTAAGGAACAAGAGTTCACCATGCTGACGCCACAACAGCTGTTCCTCAAGAAACCATGTGAAACTGATACAGAAGACTTTCAGGGGCCTTCGATACAGTGTCACACACACATAAACATACTGTGACTTCGCTTACAAAGCCCGCGTAAAGTTTATGAAATTGAGACCAACTTAAGCATTATTGTAGAGATCTTTATACTCTAGCTGAAGACAACTACAGGTGACAAATCCAAAAAAACGACTAAAGTGAGTCCATTTTTTACAGAAATGCACATCAAGTTTTGAAAAATAACACATGCATACTCCAAAACAGACAGACTGAGAAGCTGCGTTATTTTTAATTGGATGCTTTTGTAATATCTATTTCTTTTTCTTAATTACTCTCACATGCTTTGGACAGATTAAGCGGAATTTTGGTCCAAATAAGTGAATAACATTACACATATATAATAGGATTTGTTTTGGAACTTTAGGATTTGGTCCGAATAAGCAGCTGGTCCCATTAACCGGTGGTCCTATTAACCGGACTCAACTGTATTGGTAATGTCATAATAAAGCTGAAAGGCTGGATAATGGTGGCGATAAACCTCAGTGACTGCATTCTGAGGTGCATTTAGTCTGTTAATGACTACAAAACACCTGAACTTCCTGCTAGAAGTTTCGCTTTTGTCTTTGTTTCTTTAAAATAACAATGTAAAAGTCAAATTGAACTTTGAAGGAGCCAAGAGATTCCCATCTATACTTTACAATATGATCTGCCCTGTTCAAGGTGTAACTTTGCCCTTGCTGAGTAAATTCCAGGTTCTCCAGAATCTCCCCATGACCCCTTTCAGGATAACTGGAGTAAAATAGGATGGTCTGGCTTCCTTGGTTTGGATCCATGTGTTCCTCAGGGGGGATGATTTGATCTATCAGCACAACTCTCTGAGATTATCTTCTAAGATGCATCATCTACAGAGCTCAATCCATCTTTTCAAAGCATGTATGTCTGTGCCACACCAGA
>JAUZSV010417932.1:0-10936 GCA_034780495.1 Parotocinclus cesarpintoi
ACGTGCTATGTAACATATTAAATGTTTATTAAACCTTTATTGTGCAATTTACACATATAGCGAACGTACAAACAAGAGCTACTGTTGCTTTCAAACTTTGTTAATTGAAAAATAAGTTTGCAACCAAATTTTTCGAAACGATCTACAACACAATGTATAGGTACTCAGCATCCAAAGCATAATAGTGTAAAAACAAGTTCTTACTAAATTCCAGTCAATGTTTTAACAACTTATCCAGTGTGATCTGACGTGTTCTCTTGACGGACTGCACAAATTCAAGAAAGTGGTGTGTGTTCTCACCTCCCGCTGATTTTTTTGTTGTCAAAACAACTTTTCGGATTTCCTGACCTTTGATAAAAGCATAAATTTTCCCGGGGATCACAAAAATCCTCCCATAAACTGCTGATCCGCTTTGCAGTGGCTAAGTGGTGACGACGCTTCTTTTTCTTATTTACTCTCACATTCTTTGGTCCGATTAAACTTAATTTTGCGAATAACAATTTATGCGTATATTATAGGATTTATTTCCGTACTTCAGGATTTGGTCCGAATAAGCGGCTGGTCCCATTAACCGGTGATCCAATTAAACGGATTCGACTGTATTTCATTTTGGTATTTGTAAATGTAACCCATGTGGTTAGATCAGCTATTGATGAATGATGGGTCTTGATATAGCGCCTTCTGAGGGATCTGAGATCATGAGTGATCAGCTTAGACTTAGACCCTTACCCTTTGTGTTTTCCCCCCAATATTTCAGATATGGGATTGTGTACATACTAAATGGGGTGAAAACACACATCATGGTAGACTCAGCTAAAATTTCAGCTTAAAATGGCAGTGTACAGTGTATCTACTAAACAAACTGTTAATTTGCTAAATGTATACAACTTTACTTATATAGCTTTAATGTATATCACTATTATTGTGGCAAAATCAGTTGTTATAATTAGTTATTATACATACAGTGTAAAATAGAAGTAAGGACATTTTGGTTTGCTTCAAGCTTTAATGCAATACAAGTAATTAACCTTTTCATATCTTGTGGCCACGCAAGTGTGGGGAACTCGCTAGATTTTTATACATAGGCAATTGCTGCTGACCTATAAACAATAATCAATAACAAATTATTAATGCAAATTACATCTATGGGAGTGTGTCCTCCTGGTAGCTATTTGAAGTACTGAAAGACTGTTTTTTTAGACATTGCTGGCAAAAGTTAAGACAAGATAATACACATGAGATAGCCTTTTATTAATCACACAATGGGGAAATTTGTGTCGTTTATGCCAACATACATTGCTCACAATACTTAGAGGATATTTAATGATATGAACATTATACATAGTTTACAAAGTATGCAAATGTAGAAATGGAACTCTTGCACATAATCCACTTCTGGCCCAGTGCATAACTGATGTCAGCATACATAGCAGTATACACTGATGAGGTAGTAATTTGATATTATTTCACAATATTGCGCATTATACAAATAGTAGCAGAATTCAGATTGTTTTTTATTGTGTTTAGATACTGTATACAGAAACTGTTTTATGTAATACAGTTACTTTTGCTACATTTAGTTAGTTTTAGCTAACATTTTAGTTTTTTTAGTAATGCATTGCCTTTATTGTGGATGTGCATGTGTTTTACTTGGATTTATAAAGGTTACAGATGCATACACATTATTTCTGACTTTGGTTGCCTAGTGGTTAAGATACTGGACTAATGTCCAGGGTTCAAATCCAGTCTCTGCCAAGCTACCACAGTTGGGCCCCTGAGCAAGGCCCTTAACCCCTAATTGCTTGGTTTGTAAGACTATGAATTCGAAGTCGCTCTGGATAAGGGCATCTGCTAAATGACACAAATGTAAATGTATTAACCATCTTGAATCTGTGCTAGAAATAATGCCCCTTAATGTTGCCACTGTGGTAGCCAAGTGGTTAAGGTATTGGACTATGGACCAGAAGGCCCAGGGTTCAAATCCCACCTCTGCCACAGTTGGGTCCCTGAGCAAGACCCTTAACTCACAATTGCTTGGATTGTAACATTGTAGCAGTTGTAAGTCCCTCTGGATAAGGGCGTCTGCTAAATGCTGGAAATGTGCTTCCTGTGCATTGTTTACAAAGATTTTGGCAATCACACAACGTTCACATACTAATGAACACATCTTAATTGTGTTTTTTCTTTTTACATGAACAAGATTGTTACCCAGCAATAGCTAATGATGAGAATATTATACATTTAGTGCACCAGTGATTGTACTGAAGCTTGTGTGTTGTTGCTGATGCTGCTTACAGCTTTCATTCATGAAAAGAGCTCAATAGGCGCAGTCCATGCGCCACACGTGCGGTCCGGTTTCCATGACAACTGTCATGTCCGCTCCCTGCACAGTACTCATGCACGTTTAGTCCCTTTTTGACTCATACAAAGACACTGTGCTTTATTGAACCCTCAGTGAAAGCCGGTACATGTATATAGATAAGAACAGGATCAACATAAATCAGTTTGGGCTATAAAATAAGAATCGCGCTATATTGTGTTGTGATGCCCCACCTCGTAGGCCCTTCGACATCACGTAGACGCCCGGCAGCACCAGAACAAACACCTCTTTGATGGTTATCTAATAACTGTGTAATAAAATAAAACTGCTGTGACCAACTAATGGTATTAGAAACATCTCTTAAACCCTAGGCCACAACCCAGAGGCAGTGGACGTGGGCTCAGTTCTGTGTGGCAGGACCAGTGCGTGTTTTTGCTTACCTCATCTTTCTCTTTTCCTCTCCGACCGGAGGACTGCGGAAAATCTTTCCCGGACTCCTTTAACCTCAGTGTCAGTGTTCAGCGTCTGAACTGAAGCCTCTAATTCCTGTAATGGCGCACAGTTAACACGCCGGTTCTGGGAATGACTGCCGGGGATGTGCGGACGCTGGAAAAGTCAAAAACGCGTCAAACGATTGGTGTGGCTCCCGGAGCCGCTCCTCCGTCTGCTTCTCCACTTCTACGCTCCGTCGCCCTCTCCTTCACTTCCATCTCACATCGATCGTCAACGCTTCTGTTTCTTCATGTCAACGGCTTGCCATCTTCAGCACGAGTAGCGAGAGAGAAAGAGCGAGAGGGAGGATCACAGAGGGTGAAGGAGCAAAGCGGTCTGCTGCCAAAATTCTAGTGATGGGAAATTCATGAACTTCATCTTCTTCATCATCTTCTTTTGATAATATGCAAATGCTGAAGAAAGTGGTACAGGGAATGGTACTTTATCATTCCTCATTGTAAGCAAAATATAGCAATTATTTATATTACAATTATCTCTTGAGCCCTTCAATTCACAGGGCATCCAGTTAGTATGTGCCCTTGACAGGGTGTCAATCCATCGGAGGGCTGGGTAGGGGTCACTGTTGCATTGCTGGGGGATTATGCTCCCAACTGACATCATCTCCTTCAGACATGGCCCAATCTGCCAGTGTAAAATAATAAGTGCATTAAAATAATAACTCTATTCTTTTTTATCTGACAGCCATGTTATGTGATATCGCTAACCACTACAGACACATAGTATAGCAAGCCGGAGACCATTACTTTGAGAAGTGTATGTTTATTTCAATGTGTTACTTAAAATTTTGTATTTTGCTTTGTTTCTGTGCGCTTTATCTCACTATATGTTAAAATAATTTTTGAGAACTTAATTAGATGCCTTCTTACTTAGTAGCTACTTGGATAAGTACTTTTTCTTGTGTATTCATGTTTTGAGGGCGGCAAAGCTTCACTTTTGTCGACACTCACAAATTCAGAGATCCCAGGTTCAATTCTGGCCACAAAGTGTGGAATTTACATGTTTTCCCAGTGTCATGAGTGTATTTCCTTTGGGTACTCCAAATTCTTCCCACACTACTTTAAATTCCTTTCACGTTACAAAGACATATCTTAGGTCAATAGGTGTTTCTAAAGTGTCTCAGTGTGAGCATGTGTGTGTATGTGTCATACTCGGTTGGTTCCTACATTGTGCCCAGTGCTGCTGGTTGGACTCTGTGGTCCTAAATTGATTTCTGTGGGTATGAAAATGATTGAATAGTAATTTATTATGTTTTAAATTAATGCACTTAAGTTAAAATATTAATATAATTGAATAAGTTACAATATTTTGAATCCACTTTTGCCACTTATGTTTCATTTTGTGTATTCACAAACATTAATTCACATTCACAACATTAATTAAAACCTTCAATGTGGGAAATGCTTTTCTGTACAGCAGGGATAATTATAATAAGGTTTAATACACTGCAAGAAATGTAATGTAACAGAGTCCGGGACCATTTTTTAAATGGAGCTCTTCACTTAAATTAAAAAAATGCAATAAGTGGTTACCACTAATTTGTCTGGATACATCAATGCAACATCATCATTAATGTATTTCTGTGAAACTCATATGGTGAATATTGTAGACTAGCGTTTGGTGATGTGGTGTCAAAGAAAAAACACGGTTACACCAGGCAAATGAAAAAAATGTGTATAATCTCATTTGATTCTCCTTGTTATATTTCTCGCTGATTTTTATTTATTTGTTAAATGGATGGACTACCAGCCACTGATTACTGGTTTCATAATTACCTTTCTTATTTTTTACACCACTTTGGTTAGCATTACTACAGGGTAGCCATCTATTTTACAATATTTTGATTATACAATGCAAATAATACACATCCTTACACATTCAACAAAAACTATACAGGACTGCATGACATCTGGAGTGACATTGCTTTAGTGATGAGCGCTGAAAAATGGATCGAGGATTAGCTGTTTCTGTCACAATGTCAGTACATTACTCAATACATTACAAGATAGTCAACACTTTTTTTTAGTATAAAGTAAGCTTTATTGTTAATGATTTATCCCAACTGTAGATTAACTTTTAACTTTCAAGCATGTTTAAAGTAGGCTACACTATAATATACACAGTACATATTACTCCTTGGTTTTTAAAACAGTAAACTTTTGATGGATTTGCTAAAAAGTATCCCCATTATAAAATGGGAACTACCTTTATTATACAACTGAAAACTTTGCCAGAGTACTTCACCAGTTTGAAATTACATATTTATTTATTTTTTAAAATTCATTACAAGCTCTAAATTGCCTCAGGACAACATTTATTGGAATGTGTTACAGACCTGAAATGCAGGAATGGATATTTATTAACAAATGAAATGAGGTTGACCAAATTTCAGAACATGACATATCTTGTGTTCAAACTGTCATTCAGATTTGTATGCATTCCTTTCTGTCTGTTTCTGTTTCTGTCTATATGTGTCTGCTCAACTCTCCCGTTCTGGTCATGTCACAGGTTTTTCAGGGATAAAATAAGATATTTAATGACACAGAATGCATTTCAATCTTTCTCTTTGAGACACTTCTTCCATCACTGGAATAACATGACTGAAAAAATGTACAGTATCCTGAATGGCATTCTGGTCATGTCTCGCCTCTCATCTGTTTATGTCTGTGTGCTTGGGGGCACATTTAGTTTGAATGTGATTGAAAATCGGTTAAGAGAGCTAGAAGAAGGGCTGTGCATCCTCTGCCTGCCAGCATCAGATAAGGAGATGGAGTAAACACTGACATTAATGGTCTTCTCTGAGTGTCCCTCATGTCACTCTATTTGACCCTTGGTGTCATGCTAATGAAATCTTCAATTTCCTGTTGTAGTGGATTTCATCTCAAATCAAGCGATTTGTTTGCCTATCTCAGCTGAGCCCTTTTGTGTGCAATAGAGGATAATTACACACAGAGCGAGGAAATACATCTTACATGCACATAAATATAAATATAAGATGGGGAGAGGAGGGACAGAGGAACGAAAGATGGATAGAACAAGACAAATTGGGAGGAAGGGTAAAATGAAGGTCAAGAGCAAGTGAAAATGAGGGAGGGATGGAAATGCATAAACAGAGATGGGGACCATGAAAAGGAGGGGGGGGGGAGAAAACAAAGATGGATATGTTCTGCAACAGCAATATTATAAGAACTCATAGCATCATTAGCACTACAGTGACTATAAAAAATCATACCCTTTTAAAGTAGTCATTTAATTTTTCTACCACATTAAACCAATAGACATTTAAAATCTTTGCAGCTTCATTTACACTGTATGCCTTATGGCATTCGAATAATAGAAAAAATTACAACAGGGTTTACAACATTGATTAATATTTTTTAGAAATTAATACAAAAATTTAATGGAATAAAAACGAAAACAGGGGTTTGTAAATGTTAGTAACTGATCATTTTGAAAATAACTGATAACGTAATTTTATTTCTATTTCTACTTAATGTGTAAATACACTGGAAAAGTTTGTATTTTGTTTTTAGTGTATAACGTGATATAAGGTAAATTTTTTTGAGAGGATACAATGGTATGTATTGGCAATGTAGCTCCTACTCATTTCAGTGAGGTTTGCATGTGCATTATCCACCAGGAGGTACTGGTTCACGTTTTGTACTGAGCCTTCATTCATTTTTCACAAAATATGCAATTACAAATTGCATGTGAAAAACATGCTCTAAAGAATGACTATTAGGTAGTATGATTATTAAACATCTGTTTAATGCTTTAAACCAGTAAAAACAGTAGAAAACCAGTCAGTATCTGGTGTGACCGCCATTTGCCATTGCCATCATAGAGTTGATGAGGTTGCTGATTGTGCCCTGTGGAATGTTGGTCCACTCCTTTTTAATGAATGAATGCGTATACTGGTGCTATACTGGAGCATAATGCAGAAACTGTGATGTTTCCAGCTTCCAGGAGGTGTGTAAAGATTATTGCAACATGAAACCATGCACTATTATGCTGCAACATGAGGTGATGGTTGTGTTTGAATGGCACAATCTTGTTAGGGTTCCTACCTTTTGCCCCAGAGCGTTTGGCCATCGGTGAGGAGGTTTATATCCAGTGTCCAATTTAAGCCCTGATTCCGAACAGCTGCTTCTCCTGCTATTTAGGTGCGGGTTTTAGCGCTGTTTGGGGCCAGGTCGTCTTCATTCAGTACGCGCGCCCGACCACCGGCGGGCTCGCGCCCTTACGCACACCTTTAGCGATAGTGGTTACGTTCCGGGGGCTTTTAGTGCCGAGGGAAACCCCCAAGGTATTTAGTATTTTTAGGGGCACTTTAAGGGTCTCTCTCGTCCCGTGCTCATGTGCTCCTTGCACGCCCGAGTTCACACTCCTCTGTCGTCGGCAGCCAACTAGCCTCACTCCAGCCATCTGCTCGTCCTAAATGGGACGTGACCCGGCGTGGCTTACTCGCACCACACGTGCGCCCGAGCTCACGCTCGCCCCCTGGCGCTTAGGCTCCTTTTGTGCTCTTTTGAGCCTCACTCTAGTTGGCTGACCTTTTGAAATGAGATACGCCCCGGGTAGAGTTGCCACCCGGCTGCGCATTTGAATTATACGAACCCCGGCATGGCTTCCCGGTGCTCTGGCGCTCTCTTCACTCTATTGAGCTTCACTCTAATCGGCTGCCCTCTCGTAATGAGACACGCCCCGGCTACAGTGGCCACCCAGCTGCACGTTCAAGCTCACAATCCCCCTCTGACGTTCTGACTACGTCCGTGCCTCGCCACTTGAGAGACGTCCTAAATCATGCTCTCTGCATGCTTGCTCCATTGGTGCAATCAGTTTGCGTGTTGCTCCTAGTCGGAACGCAACACAGCTGCGTGTCATTTCAACTTTTAGTTTTTTTTGTTGGTTCAGGAGCCTTTCGCTCTGCTCTTAATCCCCTTTTAGTTCTTCGATATAATTTCCCCATTATTATTATACGCCGTGGGATTTATGTCTATCCCGCATACTTGGGTCCTACTACCAACCACCACATCTCGTAACAGGCCTCAGGATCTCATCGTGGTATTGATAAAGTGCACTTGTGTTCATTGTCCATAACATACACCTGTCCATACCATAACCCCACCACCACTATGGGCCACTCGAATTCACAACGTTAACATCAGCAAACTACTCACCCACACTATGCCATACACACAGTCTGTCATCTGCCCTGTACAGTTAAAACCAGGATAAATCCATGAAGGGAACACCTCTCAAATGTGCCACATGCCATCGAATGTGAGCAATAACACACTCAAGACGGTTACAATGATGAACTGCAGTGAGGTTGAAACCCCGATGAGGACGGCAAACATGCAGATGAGCTTCCCTGAGATGGTTTCTGACAGTTTGTGCAGAAATTCTTTGGTTATGCAAACTGACTGTTGCAACAGCTGTCCGGGTGGCTGGTCATATTATCATGGAGGTGAAGATGCTGGATGTCCTGGGCTGGATTCTGTGAGACAAAATTCTGTGAAACGCCTTTAAAGACGGCTTATGGTAGATAAATTAACATCAGTCATCATAAATTAACTGCAGTCAGCATGCCAATTGAATGCTCCCTCTTAACTTGCGACATCTTTGGCATTGTGATGTGTGATAAAATTGCATATTTTGAAATGGACTTTTTTATGACCAGCCTGAGGTACACCTGTGTGATAATCATGCTGTCTAATCAGCATCTTGATATGCCACACCTGTCAGGTGTATGAATTATATCGGCAAAGGAGAAGTGCTCAATAACACAGATTTCGACAAATTTGTGAACAATAATTGAGAGAAAAGGCATTTTGTGTAGATTATTACTTTTGATGTTACTGTTACTCAGCTCTTGAAAAGTGGGAGCAAAACCAAAATTGTTGCATTTATATTTTTGTTAAACATATTTGCAATCATGATGGACATTCTTTTTGAGAATTGGTCATAGCGTGGCAATATTAGACAGAAATCCATGCAACACTAGCATTGTTAATGTTACTTTGCATGTACACTCATTAATTAATTCATTAATTAATTCATTTATTTATTTATTAATGAATGAGGGCTCAGGATAGAACCAGGGATCTCTGTACACCTGTACCAGCATATTCCTAAGAGCAAGCTATCTGTATTTGAACTGAATCTCAAGAGAAAGTGCATCATGCAGCAAGACAAGGACCCTAAGCACAATACAATTGTTCTACCAAAAATGGTTAAAAAGACTAAGGAAAGACTACAATTTTTGGATGGAAAAGTCCTGACCTTAATCCAGTAGTAATGTTGAATGGAAGAAAGTTCATGTGATGAATTCCGCCAGCATTCCAGATAGAGAGCTTTTCTCTACAGTGGAGTTTTAGGTTGCATTTATTTACGTATGTTCATGTTGAAATTCTAAAATGTTCAAGCACCACTGTATAACAAAATTTAAAATGAAATGGATTCTACTGTAATATGGTCAAATATACAGAGATTGTTACAAGACCTGCAAATGATAAAGATAATAACAGTAAATAAAGACAAACAATCTATGCATATATACATAAGCTGTAATTATAAAGGTGGTCTATGGTATGCATTCTAGTTTGGAGCAATGGTGCAAACCCACAAATATAGAGGTTATAATGTTTAGTATGCAGCTGCAACAGTGTCAGTGTTAAAGAACAGTGCACTAGCATGTTCAGAATTGGACATTTTAATTGCTCCAGGGAAGAAGGACCTACTGAAATACTACCTTTTGCTCTGACGCAGAGTAAGCCTAGTCTTCATGGTACTGTTAGAGTTTTATGCAGTGGGTGTGAGGGTTTTTTTGATGATGACTGGAATATTTGCCAGTATCCTCTTCTGCAGTGCAGTTTCTTTTCAACTGTGTCCTTTATGAACCCCAGGATTGAGCCAGCCTTCTACTGTGGTTATGGAGTCTGTTGGTATTGTTTTTAGGATGCTGCTGCCTGAGCACACAGTGGCATAGGGAATAGATATTATCATCAGATAGTCTTAAGAAATCTCATAGCAGGTGACCAAGCACACTAAACAATTTCATTCCCCTTGGAAAGTTACTGACTCTGTCCATTCTTGTACAAGCTGTCAATATTCATGCCCCATCAAAACGTATTACTCAGGTGGACACCCAAGTATCTGTTGTTCTTTATAGCCTCAGTGTTTTACCCTGGAAGATGACTGAAGCTAGAAGCGATGTCTTTTTACAGAAGTCCACCACAATCTTCTTCATACTGCCAGTGCTAAACTGAAAACAGTTTAATTCTGAATGGACCTGTCTCAGATGTACAGCTATATAGATGGATGGGTGCAGATGTTAGATATCGGGATGCAAATATTAATGGTCGGTTAGCGGGATGGATGGCTACATGATTAGATACATTTATGGATAGATGGATGGCTAAATAACTAAAGGGTTTGATGTATGGGACAGTTGTTCAGACTGGAAGATGGTGGAAGTATAAATGGATAGAAAGACAGAAAAATAAACAGGTGTGTAAATTTAAAGAAGGATGAACAATGGGTTGCATGAATTAATAGACGATTAAACAGATAGTTGAATAAAAGGACAGTTAAATGGATACATGTTTCAGCAAATGTAATGGTGTTTCAAAGTTTGTGAACTCACAATTCACATGGTCAGATCTAATGATCAAAATAGTAATGTAACACAGTTTTTTTAATTGTTGTACAGTGGTATGAAAAAGTATTTGCCAAATCTTATTTCCTGATTTTTTGCATTTTTGTCATACTTGAGTGTTTCGGGAACATCAAACCAATTCAAATAGTAGTCAAAGACAACACAAGTAAACACAAAATGCAATTTGTAAGTATAGGTGTTTATTATTAAGGGGGAAAAATCCAAATCTACATGGCCCTGTGTGAAAAAGTGATTGCCCCCTAAACCTAATAATGGGTTAGGCCACCCTTAGCAGCCACAACTGCAACCAAACGATTGTGATAACTTGCAATGAGTTTTCAAAGGTCATACCGCAGCATCTCAATAGGATTCAGGTCAGGACTTTGACTAGGCCACTCCAAAGTTTTTTTTTTTAGCCATTCAGAGGTGGACTTGCTGATGTGTTT